>JAJOOS010080376.1:0-25812 GCA_029582725.1 Solanum chiquidenum | reverse complement strand
CGTTATTTTCTTGATAGATTTTTTCATTTTCCCCCCTAAATGCCAAATTATTTCTTCCAAGAGTTTTTATGACGGAAATAATTCTTGACAATACATTTTTCCAATGTTCTCTATCTCTATTAATTTGGTCTTGAATGTTTTTATCGATTGTTTTATTATTATGTAATCTAATTTCTAAATCAATCCATGAACTCATATTAATAATATGTTGGCTAGTTGTTTCATGGGTTCTAAGCTTAGTAGTAAGATTTTTCCAATCTCTACTACCTTCATTAGCTAACTTATTATTCGTTGTATTAAATGTCGTATTAAATAACTTACAACAAAAACAAAATACCTTATTCAAATCTTTGGAATAAACTAACCATCTTCTTTCATGTCTTTCTCCATTTGCCAACTTTTGAAAATAATATGTAATAGAAAAGTGCCTTAAAAATTTATCCTTTGGAAAACATGTGTCGGTAATTCTAATTGGTCCCTTTTCTACTAATAAGTCTCTTAACTTTGTATCAACAATATTCCATTGACTAGGATCATAGATATTTTTAGGAGTATGATTATTCAATTCATTTATAAGTTCTTGATTTTCTTGGGAATCTACATCCGACTTTTCACTAATTTCCTCTCCTTCTTCTTCTTTTTGGTTTATATAATTATCTAACTCAACTTCAACTAAGTTTGTAACTTGTTCTTCTAAAGAGCATTCCCCTACTTTTTTTGATTTAATTTTATCATTGTTTTCCAAAAATTTATCAAGAGCACCTTTTTGAGATTTTATCAAGTTATCGACTTTTCTTTTTCTTTTAAGTTTTGAATGACCGGATTCATATTTTCTAGTTGACATATTAAAATCTAACAAATATTTTAAACACTATTTACAATATCAAATAAAAAATATAATAAACATAAGACACAAAACAAAAATAATATTAGAAATTAGAATGATATTACCGAATTCAAAAGCTATGAAGACTTGATTTCCGAAAATGAATTGGGCTGCTGCAATATAGTTTTCTCCAAATTTAAAATATAAACTATCAATAAGTAAATTTTTTAGCTTTGAATAAGAGAGAGATGTAAGATTAGAAAAGAGAAAGTGAGAAGAAATAGAAGGGAGGAGGATAGAATATATAAAAATACAATTAGTAAAAAAATAAGGTAAAAAAAAAAGATAACTTGTACATTAAAAAAAAGTACACAACTTTTTTATTGGAAAGTTAAAAAGTGATAGTCATAACTATGACTATCACTTCATTTAGCCGTTTACACTATTGACTAGCTCTAACCAAAAAAAAATTTAAAAAAAAATTTAAAAAAATTTAATCTTTCCTAATTAACTAAAAAATGGGGCCTTTGCATTTATTGTCTTAGTTTAATTTTATTTTATTTTTAATTTAATCCTACCTAATTAACTAAAAAATGAGGCCCCCTAAAATTGGGGGCCTAAGGCCAAAGACTTTTTTACAAGTCTTGCCAGCCGCCCCTACCTATACTTGAAATTCCAACTATACACTTTAATTTTACGGGTGTTCTATTATTCCCTGAACATTTTATTTCTTTATTTAGTGCACACCTCAGTGTTGACATGTCATAGGAGGTGAGAACGTTCTCTAGGCGCGTTAAAAGAGGAATTAAAAGAGGCAAGAAATTGGCAGTGGTCATCTTCCCCAAATTATATAAACCATTGTTCCTTTTTTTCCACCATTAATCCTTGTTCCTTCTTCAATATTTTGACGATTTTCTTTCAAAAATGGCTAGGTTTTAGTTGTTTATGTTCATTTCTACTTTAAATTTTGAAGTTAAGATTTGTAATATGCTCTAATTTCTTATTTAGGTTCTCCAATTTGAATTTTGAAATTTCTCTAAATTCGTTAAAAATGACAAATGAAAACTTAAATAAGCTTTGTATCGATTAATCAGACTCAATGCTCAATATTGTAGTGAGATGCAAACATGAAATTTTGCTGAATTTGCAAGCTTCTTGGTCGAAATTAAATTCGGAAAGAAGATTTTGATCTTGCCCATGCTATGGTGTATGTTTTTTCCCTTGTATTCTTGCTTCTCTTTATAAGGGACAAAGAACTAACATTTACTGAATCAGTTGATAAACTACGTAATCAAGTTGAAAATATACACAAGAATGCTTGGATCATCACCAGAAATTCGTATTTAAATGTTGTAATCAGACTTTTGTGAGGGAGATGAAAAGGAGAAAAGCGAAAAGAGAGAATGGGAAAAAGAAAAGTTGAAGTGGGGACCGCGCGTGCAAATCCCATTAGCCAATATATTTGGTTTATGTGTACTGATCAGCCCTCAGGTGTGCACTAAATAGATAAATGAAATGTTCAGGGGGTGATAGGACACCTGTGAAATTGGTGTGTGTAGTTGAAATTTCGGGTATAAATTGAGGAGGCTTTAGACCATTTTCTTTAAAATAAAATAAAATAATATCAACATAATAAATGACCGACCAATACAAAACTATAGTCAACTAAATGCATTACACCAGAATACAATTAATTTATATATCTTTTTTTTTTAATTAAGTATATTCTACATGAATGATGTACATTATGGTGAATATATGGTGTACGGTTCAATCTGATACAAAATAGATTATTTATTTTAAACCAACACATACACCATGAAATAACCAAGAATTTACCAAACTTACGTGTATAATCAAGTTAATTTATACAATTCAATTTATATTTGGTGATAATTTTGATTTTGGTTATATGTGCAACCCTGCAATGCATAATATCATAATCTACCAATTATATTGAATTTTCCATTTTAACAATTATACAAATAACACTACTGTCATTCAACATACGAATTATTCATCAAAATCAATTTACAAATAATTTTTTTTTCATGATTAACAACATTGATTCACATAAAAATTCAACAACTCTATTAAAGTTTTAGAATTTACGCACAAGCCTTCATATCACTGTTTCCTTCCCTCCATATTACTGATGTTCTACGTTGAAACACATAAATCGAAACATTATTTATGTATTTCAACTTTATACATAAGCAGAAACATTCCGTAAGGAGGTTAGAATTCTACGTAGAACATGTGTGTCTATTTGTTCAATTTTATATAAATGTTTATTTGTGCACATCCTAAATTGAAAGGCATAATTATGAGCTGAGGCCAAATTAAAGAATCTATTTATGTATCATGTCATCTTAGAAAGAGAGGAAAACAACTATGTTCAAAGTGGTACTTATGTGAACAAGAGGCAGAGACAATAAATCAATTGGTTGTACATAGCAGAATTACAAGGCAGCTATGAGATCAATTCATCAATCTCAGACAAAGGCATATTCAAGATTTCGAGATGATGAGTGCACTATTACAAAAATGTTGATCTAAGATATAAATTTGATCGGTTCGACATTTAGGTTCTTATTACTAAAAAAGGTTAAAATTTTAATATTATAGGTCCAAAATTAATATATATGAATTAATTAAAATGCTAAAAGTGCTATCAATAACCACTTAGAGAGGTGCTACTTAATTTTAGAAAGAAAAATGAAAGAAAGAGGTGCACCCAATCATCATCCATTACATGATACTCCGAGTGTGGGTTCACATATTTATATTTCAATAATTTCTAAAATAACACTATTATATATGATCTCGGGAGGTGAGCATGGGTTCATGTGAACCTGGTGACACCCTGTTTTTGATCCTCTTGTGCCTCATCACTTTTTTTGGGGGGTGGATCCTGATATATACACAGGAAAGATTCAGACCTTTATTAAGTGAGTGCAAACAATTAAACAAATGAGACATTAGTTTATTCGAATACTTATGCCAGTACAGTATAAATATGAAAAGTAAAGAACCTACTATGAGCAATGGCAAAAAATGTCTCTTTCATCATACTGATAATTGGTTCAATTGACAATCTCTATTCCTGTAAAAGGTTTTCCTGCATGGAGTTGAAGAGCAACGTCACCAACAACCTGTAATTTAACAATTACTCTCATATTACAATTTCCATTTCAACAAGATGTACAACAAATAATAAACTAGCCTGAATTGAGCAAACTGACCTTGGCCATGTCTCTGTAAGACAATTCTGTCACACCAGCAACATGGGGTGTGATTATAACATCTGGAAATTTGAGGATAGCATCATCAGGATCAAATGGTTCAGTCCAAGCCACATCAATTCCTAAACCTCCTAAATGTCCCGATTTGAGATGCGTTAAAACAGCATCATAATCCAACAGATCACCTCGAGCGATATTAATCAGAATGGCACCCTGTAGCAAACAAGAGCATGCAAACTTTCATGAGATATGCAAAGATGGGTTACCCATCTTCAACCCGCCCATTATAACCCCGGTAAAGTTGTTAACCCGCCTATTTATTTATTTAACACATTTTAACCCACATAGCCCATTTGCCACCCCTTTATATTCTCCACTGATTTCCCCCATGGAGGAATAGAATTTAACACGGTTCCAAACTTCCCCCTGACCCCCTTAGTTTCTGGAAGGAGATTTCCACTTGAAGACAAACCTTTCTCATGACAGATATAAAATCGTTGTTCACAATGCCAATCTGCAAGTGAGCAGCATATTTTTAGGTATAAGCTTGGCAAAATTTATTGATTATCAGAAAGCACAAGATTTCCTGACCAGGCAGAAAGAAAGAGCAGTCTTACAGTTTCACTGTTCATAGCTAAGCAACATACAACAATATCAGCTTTGCTTGCAAACTTCAAGATATCAGCATGGTTTCCCCTCTCGTCAACCAGGTCAGCGTAGCCACCATTCTCAACACAAGGTGCTGGAAACATAGATACGCGGTTCCTATCAATATTTAGAAATGAATGAAATTCACAAGGTTTCCTTACCCTCGGATTTGCTCGAGTCCTGTGCAGGTCGGCCCCAACTCCGTTTTGTAGCAAGTATTTTCACGTCAAATGGACGTAGACGCTTTGCCAAATGTATCCCGATATTTCCAAACCCCAGGATAAACACCTATATGATAATGCAGAAATTGTCTAAGACATAACAAAAGTGCAATTCTTACACAAGTTTGATGGTCTGTGAATTCGTCCAGACCTAGTCATCAACAATATCCAAGCTCGCGACAATGCCATTAAAGTCTTTTCATTTGTGATATCTATTAGAATAATTCCACTTGATATTAGCAAACTTGAATGTGCACTGTGCGTTTAGTCCCATAAAAAGAATGAAGTTGAAGTTGGAATTAGACAGGATAATGGTACATTTGCAAACAATTCAGATATAAGTCCACTCTTCCTGAGAAAATGACATGATATATGAAGAAGTAACCATAAAATCAATATATGATGATCAAAATGGAGGCGCATTACAAGAGTGACATGTAAAAGGAAGATACCTAACAACGCGAAATGCAAGTTCTAAATATAGAATGGTTGGATGGTATGTAGGAATGAATGTTGACTCCTCTAAAGCCCAGCATATCTAAGATGTATTCATACCATAGGACTGAATGTTGAGCCCTTTAAAGCCCAACATATCTATAAGATGTATTCATAGGAGGAGATTTCAATGGACAATGAACACATCAGATCAACCCCGAGGGGCAATGACGATGTGCACGGAGGTTTTGGTTTCAGGGACAAGAATGAAGGAGGAGTCTCGCTTTTGGATTTCACCAAGAGAGCTTGGGTTAGAGGTAGTCAATTCGAGTTTCTCAAAAGGAGGAACACTTGGTAACTTTTCATGGAACGGTGCCAAGACTCGAATAAACTATTTGCTCCTTAGGAAGGATGATGAAGGTCTTTGTAAAGACTATAAGATTGTTCTAAGTGAGAATCTTACAACCCAACATAAGCTCTTGACGATGGATTTGGAGATCAAGAGGCTGAGGAAGAAGAGGGTTGTGGGTGACCAACCTAGGATCAAATGGGGTAGCTTGACTATGGTCCATGCTCAAGAGATGGAGGAGAAGTTGATTGCTACAAAGGCTTAGGGGAGTAGTGGGGATGCGAACAGTATGTGGGATAGGAGTGATAGTTGCATTAGGGAGGCAGCTAGAGAGGTGTTCGGGGTCTCGAGAAATAGATCAGGTGGGCACCAAGGGGACAAGTGGTGGAATGGAGAAGTCCAAGGGAAGGTGAAGGCAAAAAAAGTGCTGTATGTGAAGTTGGAGGAGAGTAAGGACTAGGAGGAAAATCGTACATATAAGAAAAGGTATAAGATGGCGAGGAAGGAGCCAAAGTTAGCAATTTCGACGACAAAAACGACAACATTTGAATGCTTATATGTAGAATAAGAGGGGAAAGGGAGATAATAAGTTGTACAAGCTAGCGAAGGCGGGAGAGGGGAGGAACCATGACCTGGATCAAGTTCAGTGCATCAAGCAGGGGCGGAGCTACATGGAGCCCAGTAGCGGCCTAATACAAGAACTGGTTCAAAACTTACATTTCAAACCCCTTTGACCTACATGTCTCTTAATTGCCCTACGAGTGTTGTAAAAGCCGAGCTTAAGCCCTAAAGCGAGGCTCAAAACATGTTAAGCGCTCCGTCTCAATTAATGTGCGGTTCAGCATCATCATCAAGGTTCTAACACATACTTTTCCTTGCCAATGAGCCTCTTCTAAAGAGGCGAAATTAAATAACTGATATTTCACTTTATCATAGAAAAAATTCAATTTCTTTGTTCATATATTTGTCATTCATGCTTGTAATTATTAGCCTTGGACTAAATATATATATTTGTACATATTTTTTTCCCTTTGCGCCTTTTTTCATTAAAGCCCATCTCCTCCTTCTCCAACACTACTATGCAAAAAAAAGTCAAAAACCATTTTCTTCCTCAATTTCTGAGCAGAGACATTGCTCCTCCTCCTCCACTATTCTCATTTCTTCCTCTTTTTTGATAAGGAAAAACAAATTTCGTATTCTCATTTCTTTCTTTTCCACCCATCTCTATCGTAGACCACTGCCCATCCGATAAAGTTTTGTTAATAAATAGAACAACTATTATCTTTTTCCCCATGTACCCAAGTTGTAGATACTTGTATCCTAAAAAAGGATATGATACTCCTATGCAGTAAATTGGAAAATAGAAGAAAAGAAACGGATACCATATAGGTACTTACTCCTAGGAGTATCCTGGGTGTTTTGTACCAGTACTGCAGCAATTAATCTAAGCAATTTATATTAGCATCCCCACTTCATAATATTACACAAAATACACACTATTAACCTTAACAATTAAGGTAATTAATTGTCAAGTAAACATGTTTGATGAAGCATTTGTAGCTCAGCCAACAAATTAGTTGATCCTAACTATTGTATCTTTTTCTATATAATTCAAAGTTCTGAGCACTTAATATTTTGCAACAATATAATAAAAGCCAACCAGTAGTGAGATGAAAAAGGGAACAAAGATGCATCTTTAGCACTCCAAAATGAGATAACAGATAAATAGAAGGAAATAAAAAGTGAAACTCACCGTTTTCCCTTGCAGGTTGTCACCAGTTGGCTCCCCTAGCTTTTTCTGCTCCACAGAAATTTTCATTTGATGCTGCAACATTTGGGGGATGCCAAGTTAAAAAAGAAAACAACGTAGCTTACATGAGAACAAAAGATACTCTTAGTAAACCTAGACATTTAGCTATCTGCATATACTTTCACTTCTAGAACTATAAAGATAAAGTAGCAACGGGATTCCCAGAAGTAGAATTAAGTACTCAACACCCCTCTTTATTAGACCACTCAGTCAAAATCACTGTAGATTTCGTTGAGATTCTAGGCTCTCGTATCCACTCCAGTGAAGTCATTAATATAAACAAGTTTCAAGCAGCCAAGTACTAAAACAGACTGCAGAGCAAGATGCATTAATTATTCTTACAAAATAGTGATATATATCCCCAATCTATCAACTTTATGAAGAACGGAAGTACAATATGTTCTTTGTGTTATCTTCAAAGAGTTCAGAAGAAATAAAGCCTTGAATTATAAGATTAGAGTCAAACGAACTTGCTTACGCAGGAGGCCCAAGATGAGATATATGGCCATTTCAGCACATGAAGCAGCATTTCCAGTTGCACCACCTGGAATTTTGGCGACCTTAATGCCATGCTTTGTGGCAGCAGTAATGTCAACACCTTTATACAACAACATTATAAAGTATTTAGGCAATTGGAAACAATAAAACTACTGATTAGCAATGAATCCAGCTACCAAAGAAATAATATCAAGATAAAGGAGAACAAAACAAAACAAAGGGCCTAAGACAAGTAGACAAACGGAAAAAGAAAATCACTTTGACCTTCTAACCCAACTCCAAATTGCATTATGAGCTTCATCCTCTTTGCACGGGAGAGAACATCAGAGTTCATACGGAAGTTTTTAACCACACAAATTTCATAGTCACCAATCACAGCAGGCACACTTTCAAGTGGAACATCATCAACCTACAAAGGAGGCATATATCATCATTCAAGATTTGATTATCACTTGTAATTAGGACCCTTTTAAGAAGATAGTGCAAGAAGGTATGACAGATACCACTCAAAAAATTGAATAGCAGAATTAAAGAGTTCTAGCTTTTTCTATGAGTTAATTTTTAGCTGTACGTTAGGAAAAATAACTGCGAATCAAATATTGAAATGGTAAAGAAGATTAAGAAGTTAGATTTAAAAATTGCAAGTTTATAATTAGGTAGCATGTTTACCACGCAAACAGTGTGCACGAGTACAATTAGCAGCTCTTAGTATACTCAGTAAAGTAACAAACAGACCTATAGACAATTGGTTTCTCTGTTTATGTTTTTGCTTTTGTTTTTTTTATTTGATAACTGTGTAGTAGTTTTATCAGTACAGCCTGTAGATGTATTATATAGTATATACAGCCGTTACTCTATTTGATTTAGCTTACGTACAGTCATTTACTAATCATCCCAAAAATGAAGCCTATAATCTACACAAACTGACATATGCTTGTCACCTAAGAAACACAAATGAAATAAAAAGGAATCGTCAACCTTGAACAAACGAATTCCAATTCTTTCTAAGGTTCTACGATCATCTCTCTCCAAACTGTCCAAATATTACACAGGTGTTTTGTCATATGTAAATTTCATTGCCTCCATGCTTGTAAAAAGTATTGTTTCTTGACCCTTTGTCTTTCCCATTTGTCCTGTGTAGGCACTTCAAGTGAAAAACATAGCAATTTTTGTTTTCCCTTGAAATGATGGTATATAGCAACTTCTGTTGTGACTCAAGTTTCCTTTATTTGCTGTCAAATGTTTCCACTCATATCAAATTAATTGTCTGCATCTTCAACGAGTTGTATGAAAATAGCATTTACTTTTTCTTTAGAGGAAACTCTTAATGCAAATTACAACACAAAACGATACTTCTTTTTTATCAGGTAAACACAAAACAATACATGGACCTCAGTTTTACTCTTCTTCACCAATTTTTCGTTTTCTATTCATATATCAACAAGATAAAGGCGGTACACATTTTACATAGAAATAGAATACACATTTTTCAACTCTGTTTTTTGAATGATATGAAGTCAAATAAATAAATTCATCTTTGACAAGAGAATGCAATAACTACCCCCAAAATAAGGGCTCACTTTTCATGTATTCTGATTTTGCATATGATCATCAAACGTCTACTCGCTCCAGATAGCAATATCAAAATTTCTTTAGAAATCGAAAAAAAAAAAAGGCAAACCAAAAAAGTCAGAAACCATGTAGAAGCTTCAATCATGCAATTATTTTTCAATCATTCATCAAGATCCTCTGTTGCTTTATGAACTTCATCACTATTATGTAAACAAGTTTATAAATCAACGTGCCTTTATTTATTTCCCTATGGATGCCTGAAGAACATATATGATTGAACAACTTTGAAATGGAGCCAATATTAAGTTCGTGCAAAGAAGAAATACAGCCCTTCAGCCCTTCCTATCTGATAAAAAAGGATCCCATGATCCTGAACCGATCTTACCTGAGATCGTAAATCCCAAGTCTGTCTATGAAAAGCAGAGTTAATTGTATTAGTGTCTATAATTGATTTCTTCTGTGTAATACTAATCGATAGGAACTCATTGGTAAGTGCTACAAAAACTCATGCATTGGTACCCGAATCCGTTAGTATGGAACATTTTCTTTTCCAAGTGAAATCCCCTAGTATATGAAAGCGTCAAAAAGTTCTTTCGTTGTTGTGGAATAAGAAGCAGTAAAAGAAAAAAAGTAGCACCTGAACAAATGGATAGCATTGCAAATATTCTCTTGTATAATTGTGAGAATCAGGGAAGTGAGGCCCACAAAAAAGAACACGGGTAACGTGACTGCACCTATTATCACTCATTGATGCGTTTGCACCTAAATGAATAAAAAATGCAAAAAAAGACATCAGTATATACCCTTATTACACCTGACAGTAGTAAGTATTATACATATTGTTAGAGAAAACACATTATCATCATGACTGCATATAGTAAAAATCTCCCTCTCCCAGCACTAGGTGGGACGCGGACAAAGAGAAGAGGGTAAAAATCCCTTCAAAGCATGTAATGGTATACCAGCTGGGGCAGACCCATGTTGAGCGAAGGGGTCACTAGACACCACTTTGTCAGAAAATTTTACTGTATATTAATACTATGCATAAAGTGATATATTGAACGAAATGACACTGCTTGACAATGGATGTCTCTTGGAGTTCGAACCTCAACCTAAGCATAGTTTTGGGAAATATAAAATCTATTGCTTAAAATTAGGGAAAAGGGTCAGAAAAATACTCCAACTTTGGCCGAAATTGTTGTTACGATACCAAACTTTATGAAGGACCTTTTACCCATGCACTATTTAATAGTGTATTTTAAAGGTATATATGTTCCCACGTGGGCACATTACTATTTATAATTATGCAATATTTTTTATGTCCACGTGGGCACATATATGCCTTTAAAATATATTATTAAATAGTGCATGGATAAAAGATCTTTTCCAAAGTTTGGTATCGTTACAGCAATTTCGGTCAAAGTTCGAATATATTACAGATATTGTTCCCTTAAAATTATGGTTAAGTAACATTGAACCTTAGACATCTTCTAGCTTTAACACCAAACTAAACCAATGAGTCAACGATATATGTCTTACTTATATATATAAATATATAATATGATATTGGATCAACCAAACATATGAGAACAATTGAACATAAAAATAATTTTTTTAAAAAAAGAAAGATTGTGAGTTTGTGGATTACCAGCTTGAGCTAAGGAACAGAACCAATGGCGTTGATGTTGGTAGTGAAGAAAAGTGTTCTCCAGAACGTTGCAAGTGAGGAATACTGTTTTTGGGTTAGAAATCCAAGTTTTGCAGAGCAGTAATGCAGAGATGGTCTTACGGTACATCTTTGGTGAGAGGAAATCAGAGTGAAAAATGCAATTAGGATGGGAACTAGGTCTAAACAACTGTAAAATTGGTAAATGACAAAACACCACATAAAACCTATAGTAAATATTCTCTGTTTCAATTCGTGATTTACTTTTTTTTTTTTTTAGTCAATTTTAACAAAAGGACATATTTTTATATTAAGTAATAATTTAACTATAAAATAACTATTTTACCATTAATAAAATAATTTATAACTATACAAATTTCTATCATTTATTTTGGATCACAAGTTTTAAAAGTTTTTCTTTTTTTCTTAAATTTCATATCGAGTTAAACTACCTCACATAAAATAATAGAACGGATCAACGGAGGGAGTAGTAAATATACAAAACTATATGCGTAAACAAGTATTTTCAGTCACCTTTTACATTTTATTGTTCCCTACTTTACACTTCCCACCCTTAAAGCTCTCTCTTTCAATCTATCTCTAAATAACTATTTCTCCTCCAAATTTTCTTACATTTAACAATTCTTTTGCATGATTTCAGAAATTATATTGTGATTCATATTCATCATGTATCTTTTATTTTATTTTTTCTATTGAAGGTTATAATTGTATACATATATATGTTTTATCTATTTTTATAGGATTTCGATTGTTGAGCTGCCATGCTTAAATATTTTTATAGAGTTTTGGTTGTCATATTGCTAGGTTGTACATGATACATGTCATACTTAGATATTGTTCGAATAAATATCTAAGTTTATTAAATTCAATGTATGGTAGTCAATTATTGTATTCATATGAATATTATTTAGAGAAAATGGCCAAATGAACCCCCAATCTATTACCGAATTTTTAACTACACACTTATACTTTACGGGGGTTCTATTTCCCCCCTGAATTATTTAAAATCGAAATTATTATCTCCCTAAAAAGTCATAACCACATTTATGTTAATAGGTGAAATCCACGCGTTTAACACGTGTAATTTTTTATTTTTTTTATTTTTTTGTCCATTTTGACTCATTATTTTATTTTGTTTTTCTTTTTTCTTTTTTCTTTTTCCTTTTATTTCTTTCTCTTACTCTTTTTGTTGTTCCTCTTCCATCCTTCAATTTCATCTTACCATAGAGCCATAAGTAGAAAGGTTGAGAAACGAAAAAATTTATGGTGGTAATTAGAGGAATGACAACCCTCCGCGTCATTTTTACAAGATCGCAAGGTTTCAATAAGAGGAATGGCCTAAAAAATAAATTGTCAGTCAAAATCTTTTTCGATGAGGATATTTTGAGAATTTTTTAAGAGATTCCCTACATTATTAAGTTGTTTGAATGAATTTTGTTAACTGAAAAAAAATTGTTGCAATAGCTTTACAATGATATTTCAATGAGAAAATGGCCAAAAGCCCCCCCAACCTATATCCGGATTCTCAACTATACACTCATACTTTACGGGGGTCCTATTACCCCCTGAACATTTTTTTTACTTATTATATCACCCTTATTTGTTGACATGTCCACATAAACCAGATATAATAAAATGTTTGTTTACACGCGCTGCCACATAATGACTGGACCCCAGAACCCACGAATTTCCCTTAATCTTTTCATTTTCCTCTTTCTTTCTCTAAACCCTAACCTTTTTTCAATCTGACCAAATTCACCCGCATTCTCTTCATGATCTGAGATTTCGTTCCGATCGAAGTTTGCTGGGAAGGTTCGTTTAGCTTTTTTCGTTTGTTGGGTCGATGTTTTCTCTAAGTAAAGGTTAGTTCTTTTAGTTCTTTACTAGCGATTTTGAACAATATTGATTATTGTGTTTGATTAGGGTTATGAAATTGACAAAAAAATGAAGAGCAATAACTGGATTTTGGTATAATAGTATTCCATTGTTCAATTTATACCATATTATCTTCATATTGTTAGCCATATGGTGTTTCTTTTCTCGTTTAATGTTATATATGTTCGTAATGATATGATACTATGGCATAGTAAGTTTACAATTTTCGTTGTTATAATGATGATATGTTCATATTTACCTACTGTGTGTGTTTAATGTACAATGTGTAGTTTAAATATTCTATGTTCTTTCATTCCATTCAGGTAGGAGATGAGTGGGTTCACTTTGGTTACCTTAAGATGGTATCATGGTGGGGTGTTAGATTTAAGTAGTGGATAACCAAAATATAAGGGTGGGCAAGTTACAGAATTTTTAGATGTTGATGTGGATAAGATGTCCTATTTTGAATTAAGAGGCTACATTAAAGAATTGGGATACACCACAACTTGCACATTTAGTATTAAACCCCCTGACAGTGGCATTTTGGAAGATATAGACAATGATATGAATATTTTAGACCTATGTTGTTCTTTCGAAGATGGAGATATTGTGGAGATATATGTGAAACACATGATTGATGAAGCAGTTGTGGACCCCGACCTTATTTTATTAGAAAATGTTAGCCATGAGGATAGGGAGGAATCTGGTTCAACTTTTAATAAAGGAGTTGAACCAAATTGTGGTCCAAACATTGTGGTTGGTGATGAAACTTTATCTGGTGAGGACCCTTTTACTACAACACCTCAAACTACAGCGGCTACTGCTGCTAGAGCATCTTCTACCTCAACTCCAATCAATACTACAAATCCTTCCACTACAAATCCTGTTACTACAGATCCTACTAGTACAGATCCAGCTACTGCAGATCCTATTAGTGTAGATCTAACTACTGTAGATCCTAATGATATAGATGTAGGTCCAGTTAGATCTGATTTAGTGAAAGAAGATGGTTCTGATTACTCAACTGAAGAGAGTGTTGATACTGAAGGTGAATTAGTTGGAGATGATGATGATGATTATGGTAGTGATGTGCATGAGGAGGTTAGGGAGTTGAGGGCTGAAAAGAGGGCTTTTCAAAGAAGAAAAAGAAATGAGAGAGTACAAGCTGACACTGAAGAGGTACCAGTAGGTGAAGCTGGACCAAATTTAGGTTTTGATGAAACTGAAACAGGAAAAATAAGTGTTAAAGGAAGGTTAGGAGGTGATGAGCCATACTATCCAAGTTCTAATGCTGACAGTTTTGAAATAGATGAAGATGAGTGTTGTGATAAAGATGAACACAATTCTGATGCTGATAGTTCTGTTTTGGTTGGGTTAATTTACCTAGAAGGGTAAATATATCATGAAGGAAAAGCACAAAAAAAAAAGTGTTCATGACCCTATTATTAAGAAAGTTGTATGACAATTGGGTATGACCTTTTAGAAGAGCAGTAACTAAATATATTGTCCAAATAAGAGTTCAGGTAGAGAAGTGGGTGAATGAACAAAAAAGAGTTAGAATTAGGTGCAATGATAGTTGTCCATGGCTTTTGTATGCATGTCTTGACAACACAACAGATGATTTCATGATTGAGACTTACAATCCAAAGCATACTTGTAATTCAACAACCATAAATTATTTGTGTAATGCAAAGTATATATTTGCAGTCTTTAGACAAAGAATCCTTGAGCAACCAAGTATAAGAGTTTTGAAGTTGCAAGACCTGATTAGAAAGAAGCTTATAGTTCATGTTGGCAAGACTACTGTTAGGAGAGCAAGAGCTAAGGTGTTGAAAGATATTATGGGTGATCATATTGTTGAATTTGGAAGAATTCTTGACTACAAGGATGAACTACTAAGGACCAATCCAGGAACTACTTGTGTTGTTAAACTGGATGAACCTGATGCACATGGTAGGCCTGTATTTAAAAGCTTTTATATCTGTTTTGATTCATTGAAGAAGGCATTCTTGAATTGTAGGAAGTGCATAGGTTTTTATGGTTGTTTCTTTAAAGGGGTTTGCAAAGGGCAGTTGTTAGTTGTTGTTGCCAGGGATGGTACTAAACAAATGTTGTTACTAGCTTGGGCAGTGATTGAGTATGAGAACAAAAATACATGGACATGGTTTGTCAAGCTATTAAAGACTGATTTGGGACTAGGAGATGATGGAGATCTCACCTTGATTACAGATATGCAAAAGGTATGTGTACTTTTAAATTTTTTATTTGTATTTATTAGTTTTAATGTTGCATGTGTTATTATAACAGAACTACATATATTTATAGGGATTGTCTATAGCCATTCAAGATTTATTGCCTGCTGCAGAACATAGAATGTGTGCTAGACACATCTTAGCTAACTAGGCTAAGGATTGGAGAGGCCTCCAAAGAAGACAACAATTATGGAGGATTGCCAAAAGTACTTTTGAGTCTCAATTAAGAAACAATGTGGAGAAGATGAAGTATCTTGGTCCAAAAAAAATGATGGATGTCTTAATGTACTACAACATAGAGTACTGGTGTAAGGTTTACTTCAATACTGGAGTAAAATGTGATTTTGTAGATAATAACATGTCTGAGTGTTTTAATGAATGGATATTGACAGCAAGACACAAGGCAATTATTACTATGCTTGAAGAGATTAGAGTGAAGATGATGACACATATAGGTAATTTAAGGGAGTTTACAAATACTTGAAAGTGCAATTTCTCTCCAATGGCTTTGAAGGTACTACAAGAAAATATTGACAGGTCAATGAATTGTAGTATTGAATTTAATGAAGTTGATGGGTTTGAAGTGAGAGAGGGACTATGTCAACACACTGCGGATCTTGACAGGAGAACTTGTAGCGGTAGGGTATGGCAATTAAAGGGCATATCATGTGCACATGTTGTGGCAGCAATATACTTCAAGAAATATGATCTTGTTGACTATATTGATAGCTGCTACAGTAAGGAAACTTACTTGAGAACCTATGCTAATGTTCTTCAACCAATCACAAACATGGAAATGTGGCCTATATATACTAATCCAGCAGTTGCACCACCTGAAATTTAAAACATGTCTGGAAGGCCAGGTAAGCTTAAAAGGAAAAAGCTAGAGAAACTAAGAAATTAGAAAAGTTGCCTAGAACTGGACTTGCCATGACCTACAGTAATTGTAATGGTAGAGGTCATAACAAGAGAAATTGTCCACAAAATGTTCAATCATCAGCAAGAGAGGAACCATCAGGTTCAAGTAATGGAAGAGGCAACACATCAAGTTCAAGTAGGGGAAGAGGCAAAACATCAATTTTCAGGCAGGGGAAGAGGCATACCAAAGGTAATATTTTTACTTTTATTGATATTAACTATAATCATTTTCTAACTTATTCTTTGTATATTTAGAATCCATCAACAGAAGGTGATCCCCCAGCAAAAAGGGAAGAGGAAGACCAAGAAAAACACCTACTGCACCACCAGCACCTCTTACATATCCAACACTTAGTGCTCCTCCTCCACCTATTGCAACTTCCTTGCCTAATACTAGTAAAAGAGGAAGACCAAGAAAAACACCTCCTGCACATCCTGCATATCTTGAACATCCAGCACCACCTACTTCATTGCCAACTACTAGTAAAAGAGGAAGGGGCAGGGGAAGTGCAAGCACAATCCAATACAAAAGATCATCAATCATGGTAATGAAAGTGTTTCAAGCTAAAAATGGATTCAAAGCATTTAATGTGAGTATTTGCTACTAATTATATCAATCATCGTCATAAATTAAGTTTTTTACTACTAATTATTTTTCATAAATTGGGTGCAGCCTGGCATGCCAAGCTTTAAGATACTCTCTACTGGTGCAACCAAAGTGACAAGATCAGCTGACATAACTGGTGATATTGGTTTCAAACCAAGTACTGCAAGCAAGCTTAAATGGAAAGGGAAATCAACAATATCAACAAGATAACTTCAAGAAATGAGTGAACAACAAAGAAAAAAACCAAAAGAAAGTAATTCAAACAATCCAAGTCAATCCAAAGAGCCATGGAAAATGTAGTATTGCAGCATTATTTTAAGCCTTTTGTTTTTTATGTAGAATATTGATGTATTAGTACCAAACGAATTTTGTTTTTGTTTTGGGTTGTGACTGACAATATTTTCTCTATCCCTTTAGTTTTTGATGTTGAATGTTGATGTATTAGTACCAAACGACTTCTGTTTTCATTTTAGGTTGTCAATGACATTCTATGACCATATTTTCCCTATGCCTTTTGTGTTTGGGTTGTGACTAAACGATGTATTAAAGCATTCTACTATTTTCTCGTTTGCTTGAATAACTAATTTACAATTGCACAATCATCCGTTGGAATCTTCATTGACATAAATAGAGACATAAATACAAAGCATTACAAGAAAAACAAAATTCCTTATTACATCAAAATCTAGCATAGGGTACCTTACTATGACAAAGCAAAACGTAATTCTTTATTATGCCAATTCAACTTGATCAATACTTGATTCACTACTTTGGAATAGGTTGTTGATAAACATAGCAACAACACAAATCAAAACACACAAAACGATCTTTCAATAGAACCTACACCATTATTATTGTCGATCACTTGCTTATTGATTTGTGTTTGCCTCCTCAAAATTTCTTCTTCCAACTTTTTGATTTTGTTCGCCAATTTTGATCTTGGATCCACTTCTTCTTTGTCTCTCTATCGAAAAAACTTACAATTCTTAGACTGAAATATCAAATTAGTACATTAACATCAATTAAATTCAACGAAATAAATAATAGAAGAAGAGAAATCACATACACCATAGTAGGGGCAGGACCAAAACCGCCTTCCGGGATTTGACTTCGACCAAGAAGTTTGCATATGCAGTAAAACGTCATGTTTGCACTGCACAACGACTTTGAGCATTGGGTCTGATTCTTCCATACAAAGCCTATTCAAGTCCGCATTTGCCACTATTAACCCTAACAAAGCAAAAAAAACCCGATGAATTTGAAGAAATTTTGTGAACCCTAACTATGAAATCAGAGAAATTACAAGCCCTAAAGCTTAAGCTTTTTCAAAATTGCAACTACAGTTGAATGCTTTGACAAGTAAATTCAAGTTTTAAGCTGATTTGGGAGAGGAATATACCGTTGGAGATTTTTCAACTATTAGAAGAATTGAGAAAAAAAGGAAGAAAAAGAGAGTTTGATTTTGGGATGTCGTGCCGTAATTATCCTAAACTTGGAAAAAATTACTTTTTGAAATGTTCTAAGTATAAAACAATTTGAGAAAAATACTTAGAAAAGAGTCGCCACTTAATTTTTTAAAGAAATTAAGAAAACTTATAATTTTCAAAGATTTAAACAGAAAAAATCATTTGAAAATACCAAAGAGGGTTCGGGGTTCAATTTACACTTCGAGAAGGGTTTAAGCATTCAAAGTGTCCGCTAACATGCGGTTGACCTGCGACTTGACTAAAATATATTTGACTATCTTTAGGAAAATAATGATTTAACAAAAAAAATGATAACTTACAATATTTGATTAACTTTGATAAAATAATTAAATAAATGACACATTTTTTATTATTCTATTTTTTAGAGAAAGGGATCCAAAATGGAACACTTGACTCGAAAATCAAGTGATTAGAATATTAATAAAACTAGATTAATTGAAATTTATTTTATTCATTTTTTGAAACAATAATTTAAACCCATTTAAAGCATGAAAATCATTTTTTAATTAATTGACTAACCTTTTTGATAAAAGACTAAGTAAGTGTGTATATATATATATATATATATTCAATTAATTGAAAAGGGTTTGATTAACATTTTTTTTAAAAGTTTATTTTGAGAAAAATACTTTAACTTACAACAATTTTAAAATGAATAAAAATGTGATTAAGTGAAGAGGCGTTAAAACGTATCTCTTAAGAACAAAATGTTTAACTTAATTAGAAAGTATAATTTGATCCACATAAATAAAATTTAAAAAAAAGTTAACCAACACAAAGAAAATAACTTATCTTTTGGGGAGTCTAATTAGGTTAATTAAAAATTATAAAGTTAGAGTTAAACAACAAACAATAAATAATCACAATTAAATAATTAAAGAGTAAGGGAGAAAATGAATTTGGGCCTCCTTTTGGGCCAAATTCGCTGGAATTTAGGGCTAATCCAATTCCCGTTTTTGCGTATACACTGGGTGTATATCAGTGTATATGAGCATATAAATCAGCTCTCTTCATGTATATCTTGCTTCCAAACACATATACTTCGTCCCAGCCCTGTATTCCTGCGTTTTTGACCTGTATATTGATGTATACTGAATGTATACAGTGTATAATGGCTATATCTCAGCCCATTTTCAGCTTTCTGAGACTTGCATATCTGCGTACTGTTTTGCGGAAGCTTCCGAAACTCAAATAATTGTGAATATCGACTCGAGTAAAAGGAGAATTTGGATTTCGACCCGACGAAATGCAAAAGAGGGGAGTCCCGATGGACTCATACCAGGGACAAGAAGGGTTCCCATGTAACAAAAGATAAAAGAAACAAACTTAGCAACTGTTTTGTGAGAAATAACATGGCCAAAATTCACTATGATCATATTATGGAATAGAATATATTTTGATCATCACATAATTGCAACAATAATGAAAACTAATTAGCTATTATTCTAATCTTGACAAAATTATGGCCGCATGTTTATTAAGCAACACATGCTACCAAACTTTACATTTTAAAACCAATTTATAATTTGCAAAAAAGAAGTAGACAAAATAACATGGAGACCAACATCCACACATATTCTAACCAATGATTTCAACTAACAATCCCACATACTGCTTATACTCAGATTAAACAGATTGAAGCATATTTCACGAGATAAACTAACAGGAAGAAATCAACAATCGAAACCAATACTAGCTAACAGATAAAATAAACTTGGTTGAATAAATTTCTTACAAAATAACCCATTAAGCCTAGCACGAGGTCAACTTCAAGGAAGCAAACAAATTGATTTTTAGACGAATCCAGTAATTGGCCGCATTTTATAAAGTTTGGTTGATCTTTTAATATTATCAGCTATATAGATCTAAAGCTAAAGTAAGATCTGATCAAGGCATGCTGGACAATAAGACAATCCTAAGATTCAAAAATGAAGAAAGACCAACTGTTAACATCAACAAACGATAGATAAAATGACAAATAGTCTTCACGTTAACTAGTTAAAGATCTATCCCTATTTTCAAAAAGAAAATTCCATTGACAGTGACCAAGTGAGTGCACTCCTCGATGTTTAAGACAAGTTGGTGCGATAACCATGTTGAGAACTTTTAAGTCCAACAATCAAGCACATGGATCAATGCAGACTTAGCACATATTTAAACAAATATCGCATTTGCAACCTCATAATCAAGTGCTGGACATTTAATTTAAAGTTCACGGATAGGCATTCGGTTGAAGGAAAGCGAGTGTTGGAATAAACCAAGGTTTGGAAGGTAACAAAATCTCGTCCTTGTCCCTAAGTCAACTACAAGTAGCAAATGATGCTTTGGCAAGCTTCTAAATGAGGCAGAGACATAAACTCAATCTTAACATGACACATTGGGCTATTGGATGGTAACGAAACTTGATGAAGGGAGAATGAAGTTGTCAAATCCAGAAAACGACATGCTACTACCCCATTTACTGATTATGAGATTTCGGCAATTTTAAAGACAATGACAAGTAATAACCCGCAACAAACAACAGAGGGACAGATGCTTGGATAGGCCAACGCAAGCACAACATGTTCAACTTGGCAGATTCAGTGTACAACAACAGAGACATACTAACAACTTGTTAAGACAAACGAGCTTAAGCACAGAAGAATGAAGCTGCGAAACTAAACCTTTTGCAGGATTCACACTGCTTTAATTACAACATTCAAAATTCGATAGTGAAACCTATCGATAATCTAAAATGAGGACAAGGTTCATACTCTTGGATTATCATTATTTTTTTTATAAGGATTAGCACCTAAGGTAGATTCAAAAGAAAACACAATATCACATACAACTTGACGTATCCATTAATTCCTAAGATTCCGAAACTATTGGGAAACGACATGAACAATGATAGACCACAAATCAACATCATAACAAACCAAATGGAGCTCAAAAAGAGTAAGCGACGATACAATAATATTATTCAGCAGTGATGGGGTTAAAAGGGAAAGCAGATATGAACATGGAGAAACTAACTTACACTAGTTGCAAAACACATGGCCACAGAACAAAAATTAAAATAGCATTTTGAGTGAACAAACCATTCATACTACCAATTTATCATCAGTAAAAAAAAGAAAGTCCAAATATTCTCAAAGTCTAACACTTAAACAACTCACGACCAACATATGAAGAGCAAAAGAGGCATGAATTGAAATAAGGATTACCTTTCGAAGTGCAGCGAAACTAAGACAACAACGAGCTTTGGACAATGATTTTTCTACCACAAGATTTCAAATACCAATAGCGAGCCAAGAAGTTCACCACCGACTACAAACATATATTTCCTTGGAACCTAGGATTAGAGAATCGCTTGAAATTTTGCAATTGTAAAAACGACTATTGCTTCCAAACTAAACTCCCAAAAAAAAAACCTCCTAATCACTGAGAGTCGGGGGGTTATTTATAGGGAAATATGGGCGATTTAGGGGGGTAAAGTTCGTTGGTTTTTTTTTTTTTGAAAGAAAATTTCAAAATTTTCTTTGCTCCTTTTCGAGACCAACAGTAAAAGGCATGGGGAGTCCTTCTCTGCTCTGAGACTCCGCAAAAGGGGGGAAAAAGGAGACGTGAGGGTGACGGATTAGGTTGCTAGGGCTATGGGTTCGCAGATGGGTGACTTTTGGATTTGCTGGATTTTTCTGGGTTGCGTCTGGAGGAAGGAGACAAGTATGGGCAGTGGGGTCGGGGTACTGTTGGACGCGATTTCTTGCTGGGGAGAAGACGATGTGCGGGTCTCGATTTCTGAGTTCGTTCGCAGTGGAGAAGATGAAGTTGGGGCGGGTTCTTTGGTATTGTTGATGTATAGATAATGTTGTATATGTATTGTAGTTATGGGTTGGGTCATAGATGGGTTGCTGGAATTTTATATTGGAGGGAATGGGCTGCTTGTGTTATTTGGGCTGGGAATATGGGATTGGAAATGGCCCAAAATTGGCCTATTGAATTGGGTAAGCAATTGACTAAAATTGTTATTAAATATTAGTCAAATGGATTTCAATTATAGCCGAATATAATTTAATTGGTGAATTCGGCTAAATTTTAAACAAGATAAGTTACTATAAATTAAACAATGAGCTTCTTAATCTCAACGAAATAAAACAATTAACTTAATTATAAACCAACTAATTCAATTACAAAACTAATTAACTCGAAATCATAACTATAACTTAAAGCAAATTAATAAAATATTTAACTAAAATGTAAAATCTTTTGTGATAATTTTCAAATATTTATAAAATGACGTGATTAAAAATATGCATACTTATTATTAAAAAGTGATAAAGTTACTTTAAAAATAACTTGAAAGTATTTTGAATTTCATAAAACTCATTAACTCAAAATTATAACCATCCCTAATATTTAAAATATAAAAATTATTTTTTTTTTTAGACGATTTTCGAATAATCATAAAATATACTAATTATATACATAATTATGTAAAACATATATATCATCTAAAATTTAGGAAAAGTGACAAACTATTTAAAAAAATCTTACAGACTACATTATTATTATTATTATTTATTTATCTTTGTTATTATTATTATTATTTTTAGAATTTTTTATAAAACTAATAATTTTAAATCGTTTGAAATTGTAGAAGCTCGAAATGATTAATTTATATTGTGGAGGGTCAAAATTGAGTGTCAACAACTGTCCCTCGTTTGACTTGGATTGATGAAAGAAATTCGAGGCAAATGAAATTGACAAATCCAATTTTGACCGACCACATCTTCATCTTTTGGAAAAGGGATTAGGTACAGACTTTAGGAATTATGGCCGAACCCCGAAATTGGGTTTCCTACATATCTCAGGCTATATGAGAATTCAGGTCATTTGTAGTTCTATATGCTTGATTTGACGCACGATTTTGAAAGAATTCAAAGCCATTTCGATATCGAATTATGAGGAGGTCGGGATGCTTGGGAATAAGATTTAAGAGTGAATTGATGGAATACAGCCGAGTTTTCAACATTGAGCCCGCCTACATGTCCCTTGACCTAGGGAATCAGGCTGCTTGTAGTTTGACTCTATCGGTTGAAAAGGAAATCTATTATGCAAGATAACCTTTGGTTCTGGAAAAGTGACAAAGTAAGTCGAGTATGAAAAGGAGGCTTGCAACCTCTCAGCCATGAGTGTGGTGCACTTCACACCCATAAGTAAGAACTTACACGGACATAATTTCCAAAACTCTTGGTGCATTGTCACTCAGATTGGAAAGTTGCTTCCGGTAGAGACCAGAATTTCCGAATGCGAAACTGGAACCGACAAACCCAAAGATAAACCCATATGCCTTATGATAGGGGTGTGGTTTGATTGTGGTGAAAGTTGTTCCTTTGCTCGCGTCCTAAGAGTTTGGCACTCCTCTTTGGACTATGTCCCAGTTCGCTGCTAAGAAAAAGTTCCACGTTGTGCTGCATCCTTTTTGATGTCGTCCGTACCTGTGGTTTGTTTTGGAGAATTCATCCTTTTGGATGCTCTCGACAAATACTGAGATAAAACTCATTAGTATAAAAATGTAATTCAAATAGGAGACAATGTCTTTTACCGTGTTGACACTTAATTGTTCTCCTTGAACATTTGGCGTCAACTCCATCGGGTTTGATGTAAAGCAAATAAAGCTTGTGTCTCATATTTGTAATATAATCTTCAATGTACTCTTCCTTTGATGTCAAAGTAATAAAATAGGCTGATGCAATATGTTGCCAGTTCCTGACGTCGTTGTTGATGGTTCTCTTCATGTCTTTTTTTTTTTTTTTTTTGCAAAGAAAAATGATGCGGTAGGTGTTGATCTTCTTGCGATGCATGAAGATAATGCTTCTTTGAAAAATATAGGCGATGTTTCCTCGAAAATCGTAGTTGAGGGTGACTTTTCCCTGCAATGCATGAAACTTTTTCTCGCGATGCATGAATCTTTCTCCTGCAATGCATGGATCTTTTCTTGCAATACATGGATCTCTTTCCGCAATGCATGAATCTTCTCTTGCAATACATGATTTCTTTCTCTTGCAATGCATGATTTCTCTATTTCAATGCATGACTTCTTTCTCTTGCGATGCATGATTTCTTTCTCTTGCGATGCATGATTTCTTTCTCTTGATGACTTTTTCCTCTTGCAATGCATGACTTCTTTCTCTTGCAATGCATGACTTTTCCTCTTGCTATGCATGAATCTTCTCTTGCAATGCATGAATTCTTCTCTTGCAATACATGAATCTTTTTCTCGCAATGCATGAATCTTCTCTTGCAATACATGATTTCTTTCTCTTGCAATGCATGATTTCTTTCTCTTGCAATGCATGATTTCTTTCTTTCGATGCATGAATCTTTTCCCGCGATGCATGAATCTTTTCCTCGCGATGCATGAATCTTGTCTTGCAATGCATGATTTCTTTCTTTCGATGCATGAATCTTTTCCCGCGATGCATGAATCTTTTCCTCACGATGCATGAATCTTGTCTTGCAATGCATGAATTCTTCTCTTGCAATACATGATTTCTTTCTCTTGCAATGCATGATTTCTTTCTTTCGCGATGCATGAACCTTTTTCCCGCAATGCATGAATCTTTTCCTCGCGATGCATGAATCTTTTCCCGCGATGCATGAATCTTTTCCTCTCGATGCATGAATCTTGTTTTTTTTATATATATATATATATATATATTTTATTTTTATTTTTTTTTTATTTTTTTATTTTTTTTTGGCACGCATGAATCCTTCTCCTGCTATGCATGACTCCATTTAATGGTGATGCCTCCCTGATACCGAACAAAGATAATGCTTCACCAAGCAACATAGGTGATCTTCTTGGTATCTTTCGGATGGCGATATCGTCTCAATCGACAATATAGATAAAAATGACCCTCGGAGTAGCTGTATCATCTCATTTGACAAATGATACAAATAACTTTCCGAGTAGTGTTATCGTTTCATTCGACGATATAATATAAATGACTCTCCAGGTATTGATATTGTCTCAGTCAACAGTGTAAATAAAATAACCCTCGGAGTAGCGGTATCATCTCATTTGACGATACAGTATAAATGACTTTCTGGGTAGTGGTATTGTCTCATTCGACAATACAATATAAATAACCTTCAGGGTAAGAATATTATCATATTTGATAATTAATGTAGATAAACGTCTTCCAGGTATCTTTAGTTGCTGGAAAATAATAATATTGCTCTCTTCGAGGTTTTCGTTTTATTCCATCTCTGAACATAATTGCATATTCATTATGGACCTCGCCTTGTTGGGAATTGAATGAAATAATGTTATTCTTATTCCAAAATCTTTGATATAAGCACCATAAATCATTTCCTGCATCCACAGAAAAATTGTC
>JAJOOS010080375.1:0-42146 GCA_029582725.1 Solanum chiquidenum | reverse complement strand
GATTCAGAGTTCCTTTTATTTCTTTCCTTGTAATCACATCATTTGTTTGTAATCGTCTTACGTTCTATGGTTAGAAAATTATTTCTTGTAATGAACTACGTTCGACCTGAATTCTCAAGAATGAGATATGTAGGCGGCCTGTGTCGGCCTCGGTCATTTCCTTATAAAAATTTCCTATTTTTGTTAATCCTTGAAAGGGGGAACTACGTTTGACCTGATTCCCGCATCAACGGGATACGTAGGCGCCACAACGGCTCGGTCATATCTCCCGTAAGATTTTTATTTTCTTTACAATAGAAACTGGGACAGAATTTTTGAGAGGGACTCAAAAATTCTCGAGAAGAAGATTTCTCCAACAAGTCAAGACTAAAGATATATTGAGAGTTGCAACTGGGACGCAAATTTTGAGAGGATCTCAAAATTCTAAAAGTCATAACAATGGTTTAAGATACGACAAGACATCTAACTGGGACAAATTTTTTTGATATGACCTCAAAAAATTCTTAAGCATCAGTAGAAGCTTGTGGGAAATTTTGAATATCTCAAGCGTGATTAGAAGTTTAAAGCTATTTCAATGATCTCTGGCATCGTTAAAATTGATAGTCAACTGCAAAAAAAATTCAATTATAGTAGCTTTCAGCAGGACCATGTCAGAGATTTTCAAAGCTTTAAGGATCATTCGAATTCTCCAGAACAAGTTATCGGACACACCAAAGTTTCGAACCGAGGGTGTTGTTCATTTAAGCTTGACGTGACATGTTACTTGGCAGTGACCCTTTTCAATTACAGCTCTTTGAAACCATTTTTCTTAAAGATTTTATCTACATTTTTCAAAAAAATTTGCATAAAATGTTTTGACTTGTCTATCGAGAAGCAAGAGATCGGAGTGATCAACTGAAGATAGCAAGACAAGTAGCAAGCGTTTGAAGAAGTCAACACAGATCAGTTTGTTTTAAAAACTAACAATTTTTCTGTGGATGCAGGTCTATAAGATTGCCTCAAGTTCACCACATTCCTCCATTCAACGAATATGGAGAAGTCAAAAGGGCGAGGAGCTCCCCGAAATTGACAACTTTTATGTTGATGCAGAAATGTCATTGAAGTTTTTTCAAAAAAAAAAAAGAAAAAAAGATTCAAAATACGAGTAACGACACCTCATTCAAATCTCCAGCAAAGCACGAGCAAGTGAAAACATCACTCTCAAGATGTACAAACATCTACAATGACATCAAATTACATTTTTCAGCATCAAGAACATTTGAAGAAAATTCACAAATCACATCGATATCAGACGCGGTAATGTGAAACCCTCCCAGAGGGACATTTCTATAGTATTATCAAATGAGGTAATACGACCACCCAGAGGGACACTTCTACAATATTATCAAATGAGATAATATCACCCACGTGAGGGACATCATCGTCGTTTTATCGATGAAATATCGACATGATCCCCCGCCAATGGATCATCAATGAAGAATCATCATCCTATCAATGGAGCATCAGCGTCATCATCCAAAGTGACATCAACATAATCCTACCAATGGATCGTCAACGAAGCATCATCATCCTATCAATGGAGCATCAGCATCGTCCTGCCAATGGATCAGCATCGTCCTGCCAATGGATCAGCATAATCCTATCAATGGAGCATCAACATAATCCTACCAATGGATCATCAACGAAGAATCATCGTCCTATCAATAGAGCATCAACATAATCCTACCAATGGATCATCAGCGAAGTATCATCATCCTATCAATGGAGCATCAACATCATCCAGCCGATGGATCATCAATCATTATCCTATCAATGAAGCATCGTCATCCACATCATGTCAAGTCATCATCTACTCCATCAAAACCGATGGAGGTTGATGTTTATAAGAAAGAACATTTGCTGAATACGGTAAAACGTATCACTTCCTATTTAAATTATAGTTTCTGCTAACAAGTTTATTTCATTCCTTGTCGAGAACATCCAAGAGGATGAATTCTCAAATCAAACCACAGGTGTAGACGACATCAGAAAAGATGCAGCACGATGTGGAACTTTTCCTTAGTGCAAGCTGAGAAACGAATAATCACCGAGTCATCCACCTTGTTACAGTTGGAATATTATCGAGTCATCCACCTCGTTACAGTTCGATAATTATCGAGCCATCCACCTTGTTGCAGTTGGATAATCATCGAGCCATCCACCTCGTTACAGTTGGATAATCATTGAGCCATCTAGCTCATTGCAGAGATTATCGGAGTTTGCCATACAGAAAAATAGGCAATGACATCTCCAAATCCGCAACAAATCATGAATTGTAATGGACATACCGTGTTCGAAAATGACATATACTGAACATACTTATGTGACATCTTTCACAGCAAGAGTAACTGAAAAGCATCGTAAGAGATGCT
Organism: Solanum chiquidenum; assembly: GCA_029582725.1. Taxonomy (NCBI): domain Eukaryota; kingdom Viridiplantae; phylum Streptophyta; class Magnoliopsida; order Solanales; family Solanaceae; genus Solanum; species Solanum chiquidenum. The sequence continues at coordinate 39,735 of JAJOOS010080375.1, read as the reverse complement.
ACCACTTTTTCCAATTACAGTTTCTATTAATGAGTTTATTTTAGTCTTTGTCGAGAGCATCCGAAAGGATGAATTCTCAAATCAAACCACAGGTGCGGACGACATCAACAAGGATGGAGCACAACGTGGAACTTTTCTTAGCAGCGAGCTGGGACATAGTCCAAAGAGGAGTGTCAAACTCTTAGGATGCGAGCTGAGGAGCGACTTCCACCACAATCAAACCACACCCCTATCAGAAGGCATGTGGGTTTTTCTTTAGATTTGTCGGTTTCAGTTTCGCATTCGGAAAATTTTGGTCTCTACCGGAAGCAGCTTTCCAATCTGAGTGACAATGCACCAAAACTTTGGAAATTATGTCCGTGCAAGTTCTTAATTATTGGTGTGAAGCATGCCACGTTCATGGCTAAGAGGTTGCAAGCCTCTTTTTCATACTCGACTTATTTGTCACTCCTCCAGAACCAAAGATTATCTAGCATAATAGATTTTCTTCTCAACCGATCGAGTCGAACTACAAACAACCTGACTCCTTGGGTTAAAGGATATGTAGGCGGGCTCAATGTTGAAAACTCGGTTGTATTCCAACATTCGCTCTTAAATCTTATTCTCGAGCATTCCGGTCTCTTTATAATTTGATATCGAGATAGCTTTTGAATTTTTTTTAAATCGTGCATCAAATCAAGTGTATCGAACTACAAGTAGCCTGAATTCTCATATAGCCTGAGATATGTAGGAGACCCATTCCTGGGGTTCGGCCATAATTCCTAAAGTCCGTACCAAATCCCTTTTTCAAAAGATAAGGATGTGGTCGGTCAAAATTGGATTCATCAATTTCATTTTCCTCAGATTTCTTTCATCAATCCAAGTCAAACGAGGGACAGTTGTTGACGCCCAATTTTGACCCACCCCGATATGAATTAATTCACGAGCTTCTTAATTTCCAAACGATTTAGAATAATTAGTTTTATAAAATTTAAATATTTTTCAGATTTCATTTGAAGTGATCTTAGTCGATTTTTATAATTTATAAATAAGTGAATATATTTTCATATAATTTTATAGATATAATTGGTATATTTCATAAATATTTGAAAATCATCTCAAAAAGATTTTATTTTAAATATTCTATCAAAATTAGTTTAGTTTAAGTTATGGTTAATTTTAAAAATTAATTAGTTTATAATTAAGATCGATTATTTTGTTTTGTTAAGAGTAAGAAGCTCTTTAATTAAATTGTATCAATTTGTCTTGTTTTAGTTTTGACCAAATTCATCAATCAAATTCGAGTCGGTTACCTTTGAAATTTATTTGAGCTATTATTTGGTTACAATTTTTAGCAAAAATGTAGCATTCTATTCAACCTTTCTTAAGGAACCAAAGCTTTGGGCCTTGTCCAATTCAACAACCCAAATTAACGAGTCCCCTTTCACTTTCCGGTTCATTCCCTTAGCCAACCCTCTTCTTTTGCATTCCCATATATTCTTCAACTAACCCATTTTCCTATTACCCCAACCCGGCCCAGTTTCTTTTATTAACAAAGAAAGCTCCAATGTCCTTCCCTTTTTCAAGGTCCCAGCAACAGTCTCAAATGCTCATAGACGGACAGAGCAACAGCAGTACACGACGTCCTCACGATGAGAGGCGATTCCAAAGGAATCAACACGGAATATTCGAATCACAATAACCAACGACGTCAATTTTGATACACGGCGTGAAAGCATGGAGATACACGCGAGCAGTGAGGAAAGAGACGGACAGAGGGCAGTACTGTTTCTTGTCTTCTTCCTCCAACGTCTCTCTCAACCAGTACTATGGCAGCAACACGCGGTTTTTGCCCTTTCCTCTTTCGGAATGGGCGAAAACCTCAAAAAAAGGGGTCGTCCCAATTTGGTGAAAGAATTTTTGAGTTTTGAATTTGGAGATGGGCTTTGAATCCAGATTTTTTCTATCCGTTTCCCCCCTAAAAATCTACCCTAATTCCCCCTATTTAACATCTTTTCTATTCATTGGTAAAGGGGGGGGGGATTTTCTAGAGTTTAAAAAATTATGTGTTAAAGAATCACTAAAAAAAGTTGGGAAAGTTTGAAAAATATATAGGAAAAAGGTTTTGGGGAAATTTTTTGAGGTCATTACAAAAGAAAGCATCAGTGAAATACAAAGACTTCTTTGAAACAAAAATAGATCAAAAAAGAGTCCACAAATCGTTACGGAGTTGTTTAGGTTCTGTTTTCTTCTCCGAACGAGTTCATCGAAATCCTCGGAGTCGGGTCTTGGTGGGGAAAGCTCGCTCTCGTCCAGTTCGTTCTCCAGTTCGCTGCCCACACAGAGGTAAAGATCCCTCTAAATTTCGCCTTAGTTTCAATTAATATGTTATTTAGCTGTAGACTTGGACTTAGTATTTTTCTTTTACCTTTTTTCCTTTCACTGCTCATCTATGGTTATAGTTCATTAAGATTATGATATGACTACTGAGTGTATTTATTAGCTATGTGGCTTGTTTGAACTCTCTGCTAAATTTATAGTCTCAAAATCTATGTTATAGAGTTCTACTCGTATCATTATTAATATGAAGCTCTGCTTATTTCGGATTAGCACAACCCTGTCTGCATCTAGTCTACAGATGGATATTTGCTAGCTCGAGCCCAAACATCCATGGTAGTGTCTTAAAGTTTTAAAACGGCTGAACCTCTTCATCAATGTCTGCTTGCTCCGTCCTCCTGTCCTTCTTGTTCTCGAGCTGAGATTATCATTTGATTAATGAATGGAGTCTTGCTTTGAATGATCAGTTTATTTAGTCACTAGATAAATCAACACGATCAGATGTATGCGGTTTCTAGCTATTCTGCATTAAGTCTTAAATGTGTTGCGAAAATGTGCATATTTTTTTTTCTGCTCAGTCCCTTATTTATCTCCTAGATTACATATGAATGGGTAGAAATATGTTGAAAGTGTAGGATTAAACCATGTTCATTAAAGTCGTGGGAATTCTATAATAGTTCTTATTTCATGTCACTATCTTAATCTTAAGTTGTTGTTTTTTTTAGTTTGTGTTTCCAATATGACTGTTTGTTGTTTCCTACCATGTGAATTTAGCTAGTCTATTAGTTTCGGTCAATTTGAGCATGTTAGTTTGTAGATACAAATGTATTATCTAAGATGTTCTCCGGTAGCATTTCATAAGTGTCTTTGTTATTTCTTTGGTGATTTAAAATTAAGTCGGTAAAGTGGTGGTGACTTATCATTCTTTTATTTTTATTTTTTATTTTTTCTAAAAATAAAATAAAATTGAATCTTTAGATAGAAATACTTCATTATTTACACTTTGGCTGAGTTGTATGTCGTTGTTCTTCATGTCCAAGTATGTATAGTCGAATTTTGTCGGATCAGGTTTAGCCGCCTTATTTTGTTTCCAACATGCTCCTTTATTTGGATTATTTGACACTCCTAACTTGTTTGCATATGTTCTCCTTTGTAGTGCTAAATATTTCAGTTCATTTTGCCGTAGTTTGGCTAATTATTTGATGAGTTACAGTTAGCTATTCATGTCTTATTTCGTTGGTTTGTGCATTTGATTAGACTAAAGGATCATCAGTGTGGCACCATACTTGGACTCCGTTCCTTGAGAATTCTTTTTGAGAAAATTATAATATGTTTTTGTTGGAATTAATTGATTGTTAGATTTTTTATTTTTTTTTATTCTTTTTTATTTTTTTTATTTATTTTTTATATAATCTGTTTGAATAGCGTATTTCCTAAAATTCTTAGTCTTATACCTGAGCTTTATATTTATTTAGTTGGTTTGAACAAATGCCTTCAACTCTTTTTTTATTATTATTTATTTATTATTTTACTTTGGTCTTTAATAGATATACTTTAAGGTCTCAATTATTTTGTTTGTTAGTGTTAAGCTCCTTTAAATGATTTTCCCTGTATAAAAATGTTGGAATTTGTCAAAACTATCCAGTAACTCGTTCATACTCAACCTTTCTTTCATTTTGATTATGTCATTTTATTGTAAATCTCATTTATTACAAATGAATAAATATTAATGTCTTTCCCCTTATTCTCATGTGATGGAGTCTTATCTGGACTCAAATGTTTTCCCATTCGCATTCCGGTTAGAGCACAAAGGGCCTGTAGCACTATTTATTGAGTCAGCCGCACCAATTTCGAGCAAGGAAATCAGACGTACAAGCGTTCAAAACCAAAAATAAAATAAGATACGGGAGTTGGAGCTGATATAATACATGACAAAGGGGCTCAAAAGGCCCACTTTTATTTTATTAGTTGTAATTGTCATTATATCCCTTATTATATTGTTAGAATCTAAGATAGGTGGCGAGTATTGGGCCTTTTGGTCTAAAACGAAATTAGGCCCAAGTGTTGGTCCAGGCGGACAGAAAAACCAAACTTGGGCCCGAGTCTCTTTCCCTCTTCATTTTTATTATGTTCATTTATTTGTTAATATTTTTTGTTAGTCTTAAGGTTGAAAATATTCAAATCCCCAAAAGACACTCATTCTGAATTAATTACTTAACTAAATTACTCATATTTCACTTGACTTAAAAAATAAATAAATAAATAATAATAAATAAATAAGTTTATAAAATACTTCACTTAGATGATATTTTATATTTTTGTCAATTAAAAGGGTACTAACTATAAAGTAGTTCACTTTCGCAATTCAAGATTAAGTTAATCTATTTTTTAGCCAAATAATTAATCGCCGGATAACCGCATTAGCGGGTGTTCTAAATGCTTTAAAATCCTTCCTAGAACACTAATATGAACCCCCTTATATTTTCAATTGATTCCATGTTTTAATCTATTGAAAAAAATCAGTTTTCTTGATTTTTTCTTAAAAATTAAGTGGCGACTCTTAAACCAGTCTAAAAAATATATTTTCCTAAATAAAACAATGACATTAATCGTTTTCCTATCTTAAAATCAATTGTAGAGGTGAATTTATTGTCTCCTTTCATAATTCCTATAAATCTCTAACTAATGGAGACATATATTTTGTTCACCAATTGCTTCCTTTTGATGAGATTGTTTAGGCAATTTTCAGGTATCATTTTATTTTATTTGTTTTTATTTGAAAATAATAATATTATATAATATTTTAGTAATGATATTTTGTATCCCACTTTCATCAGTATCATTTTAGATGACTATTTTTTCAACTGGTTTGCTCTTTTATAAATTCTTGAATTTATTTGGAATCTTATATTTGTATAATTGTATTTTGGCACGTTATTATATTGCTTTATTCTTGTGTTTATTTCTATTATAATGTTGTTATTTATTTAAATTTGATTTCTCAATTGATGAGTTAAATTTCTTCTCGGACTATTTTCATATTAATGTGTAGAATATCATTTTTTTTCTAATTTGTATTATATCAGGTTATGGATTATCACAATATGCATTGTTCTACTTCTTTTATTAATGTGAATTTTAGGGGCAAGTACAAAAAAATTTTGGTTAGTGATGGAGTAATCCATTTTCCTTGAGATTTTAGTAGCTTTAGTTAAGGATTATAGCTCATGCACGATTCTGCTCGATCTCATGTTTGTTTATAATTTATGTTTACTTCTCTTTTAATATCATTTTTATTTAGATTTTAATTTCTTAATTGATAAGCTAATTTTAAAAAATTGGGTTATTTTCAAAAAGATGTATGTTTAAATAGTTTCCGATATCTAACATATATATATATATAGAGAGAGAGGGGGGGGGGGAGGGGGGGGGGAGAAGAGAAGTAAGGTGACATATCACTTAGATCATGATTCATAATTTCATATTCATCTATTTTCTCAATTATTTGCCCTTTCCTTAATTATTTATTTTTGTAGATTTTTTTTTATCTTAAACATAAATTTTTTAAAAGTTCATGTTATAAATCCTTCGTGGTAAGTTTTAAATAACACTAAAGTAAAGTTTATACACATAATGACTTGAGCCTTTTTCAATTTAGTTTTTTTATTTATCTTTTATTTTATTTTTCATCCTATTTTAGGTACTTACAACCTTACTAATTAACCAGAACAAGAAAAATCTAAGAGGCACATTTCCAAAAAAATTGAAGAAGTCTTATCGGTTTATTCTACAACTATCCGTTATTAAATTAGAATTAATTCTTTCTAAATTCCGAATTAATATTATATCAGTAAGATTCTTGAATATGTTTTATTCTTACTATTTTCTTTCTTTCTACTCTACGGAAACATTTATTTATTATGATGATTCATGCTATGATAAATTAGGTATGCAAAAGCAATGAAATCAATTAATCAAATATTGTCATATGAATTGAAAATTGGGAAGAAAGTTTATGTTGCTAATCAATTTATAGGCGGTGAATTTAGGAGGAAGATAACTATATATCAATAACGTGATTTCTAAAAATATGATATTAAAACTTCAAATCATCTGAATTTTAATAATTCTCCTAAGAGTCATTTAGAAGAAATATGAAAAGAGAAGAATGAATATGGGATTTTCACATTAATAATTGTTTGTCACTAATATTGACTTTGTTTTCTCTACGCATGCGTATGTTATTGATTAATTGTAGTTTGATGACTTTTCTTCATAATATATAATTGAAAAATATTGTTAAAAAATTCCTAAGTATATGATCTTAATATTTTTCTTTTATTTCAAATAGTTTCTCTAAAGGAGAGGTTCTGAGGCAAATAATCGTGTTTTTTAAAAAAACTTTTTTTATAGTATATTTTTCTTCAGCAAAATCACTAACAATTGCATTTGCATCAGAAAATGACATGTCATAAGCATTTATTTTATTTGTATTACTTAAAGTGTATATTATAAAACCGTATTAAAACGAGTTAGAATTTAGTATTTAATTAATTTGAAGATCTAAACAAAAATATTATTTTAAAATCATGAATCTAATATTGTATGAAATAGCAAACTATTAATTCAAATTAAATGTTATAGCCATAGTTTATTTTATTTGTAATTCGCAGCAAACATCTCATTTTTTCCATATGATTCGGTATACAATTAGTCATTTTTGGTATACAATCACTCATTTGGTATACAAATGTATAAAATGTATTTGTGTTTGTATAAATCAAGAGAAAAGTGTATATACAAATATAAATACATATATTTTCGTCCTATACACTTATAATTATACAAATACATGTCTTATTATACAAATTACAATGTATAAATGAATTTATACAAAGCTGAACATTTTTGTATAAAATTGGATGTATCTGGCGAATTATACAAATCAAAAGCTCCATAACAAACATAAAATTTGTCATGGAGCACAATTATGCAAACTATAGCTATAACATGCAATTATGATTTTTATGTTTGCTAATTGCTATATATGAAAGTTGCTCAAAGTAGTATAGTTAATAATTTCAAATATTATAAAAGAGTTAAAGAAATCATAATAAAATGAAAAAAGTTGATTCGTCAAATAATAACTAATCGTATAAAAAAAACAAAAGAAATAACTATTTTCTGAGGGATTCTCTAGGTAAAACTTTTGCACTGTATTTATTGATAGTAAAAACCCCTAAATTAAAATGCTAAAGAACAAAGAGCCTTTTAGATTAAAATGTTTTTAAACATGGAATTTTTCATTGGTCTCATCAAGGACCTTGAGACTCACTATGTCGAAAAATAGATCTCAATCCCCATGTCCAAAAACATCATGAAGTATTATGACTATCCTAAATCATTATAAATAAATAAAACTATATTTCATAGAATGATGAAGTATTATGGCTATCCCAAATCTTGATGAATAAATAAAAATATTTTGTGTGATATATGTTACACGAATTGTGTACGTTAGTGTGCTCAACGTTCAGAATATATATATATATATATTTAAGAATGCAAAAACCCATGAAACAAATAAAATGAACGGTGGGTGCGATAACGCAGTTAAAGTAGAAAGGTCATAGGGGGATTATATCAGTTTACCATATGAAAAAAATGTTTAAGACGTAGCATGAGAAATGAAAACAAGAAACCTTGCAAATGTTCAGCTGATAAGACTAATCAAATTACAAAGATTAAGAACAATCAACTTTGTTCATACTTTTCAACTTGGTTGAAATTAGTCATTATTATGTTTAAGGGACAACAATTATTGGAACTTTTGATACATTTTAGAGATTCCAATCTAGATTTTTTAAATGATTTTGGAAAAGTTCCATCATATGAGCAACTGATGTAACAAGGCATCTTGATAATACGCCTAAAATGACTATAGTTTCTCTTTGATGCTCTACAACTTGAAGCTAATTGTTTTACTTCTCCAAATTCGATTTTATTATTTTAGCTAGGGAATCAACTCGCGCTTCGCGTGATCGATAAAAACTTCGTTGTCACGATCCAGACCGTCGTGATTGGCATCCACACTAACCCTCCGATGAGAGAACCATTACTACAATCCAGACTAAACAACTTAACCAAAAACTATGTATTTAAATATACAAAAGCAGGTTTAAATGACCCAAAGAAATACGGAGTTCCCATAAACTCTAAAGGTTTAAACAAATAACTTAACCAAACTAATGTGAAAGTCTTAACCCTTAGAACCTGAAAGTCATTGTACCAAAACATTTAAAGTGCAACAAGTCTAAGAAAAGGGGGCGCAACCCCGAAACTAAACAAACACCGTAAACAAATAGTCTAAGTCTGAAAAGGGTTGACTTAAACAAAACTGAAGGATCCATGGCAGCCTGGAAGAACTGGCTCACCCTTGAATCCGATCTCAATCACCGATCTCCTAGTTGACGTCTATCAATAGCCGCATGAAGATGCCCTATACTCAACAAAGAACGATCAAGTGCAATATCAGTACACAACCACAGTGTACTGATAGGATCACACGGCTATTCCAGTAAGCACATCATATATAAGCAGTCACAACATAGTAAACACGTATATACCAAACATATACAATATCAATCATCTTTTCAGGATCAATGTAGCATTCCACGTTCTCAATAATACACATTGGTTATCATTTTAGAGCAACAAACAATCTTTCAACCTCAATCACCATTAGATATGAAGTAATCATCACAAGTAGATACACAACACAATTTAATGGTCCTCTCACGAAATCCAATTCAATGGTCCTCTCATGGAATTCATACCTAAATTGTTAGTGTACCAGTACGTGGTAGTCGATCAAAGTTAGTGTGCCGGACGTGACACCCGATCCCATATATGCGTCGAAACGTGGACCTGATCCAAGTTAATGTGTCAGACGTGACACTCGATCCTTTCAACAAGACACAATCACAATGTACATTCTCATAATCATACAATCAAGAGTTGATTCATGGCATACAATTCTTCATTCATACTCATTTATGATTAGTGTGATTAATAATGCAATATTCGCATACATACTTGCATTATAATGAAGTAATTACTAACATACATCAAACCAACATGAAGTCACAACCATCATCTACCTCGAATCTTAGCTTGAATTCCCTAAGACACTTGAATCTTCCCTTTCTGGATTATTTCTGCTTGTTCTAGGTCTACAAACAATTAATATACACAAGGGTCAACAATCAAAGGTCTAATTATTCGGATTATAACAAACCCAATAATCCAAGCCCAAACCTATTATCTCAATATCCCAATTAGGGATTTTTCCACCATAATTCCTAGATCAAAACCTTTCCTCAACAATAATTACCCAAGAAACTACGTTCTACAGATAGAAATACGGATTAGGGGAGTAAAAATCTTACCTTTAGCACCAAAAATTGTGGAAAATTGTCAACAAACCACGTGGGGTCGCCTCCTAGCTCTCAAGAACGAAACTTGCAAAAAATAACATTTTTGGGGTTTATTTCCGACTAAAGTCGCAACTGTCCTGCTATGGAGGCCCCCATCCCGCTACAACGGCCCTTCCCTGGCGGGAATAATCCCGCCTTGGCAACTTGCACGGAAACAGAGAGCGAAATTAAGAGTTTCAAACCCCCATTTCACAACACACCTGCATCCTATGACACTCAGAAAGTACCCATTCACGCTAAGATCAGTTTCGGGAGTTCTACTCCCCCCAAATTCAATTCCGTAAAGTCGTACGGGTTCCTTAACGTCGTAACTATCAACTCATGTAATCACATTCAATATTAAACCTCTCATTCATTACCAGATTTCCCTAGACTCGCCTGACTCCTATTTCGTCCAAATCTGGACTAGGCTAGGAAATTTCAAGTTACTACCAAAAAGTTTTCTGGCCCACATTCTTTCCCCACTGGCTTTTCCCTAATGACGGAATCAGGTCGTTACATTCATATTTAAAATTTTATTATATATATTTTTATTTTTGAATGTTGAAATAACATAATATAACTTCTGAAATCTAAAATGAGTTGTTAGTTTATTTTTTGAAATATAATCTAAACACAATTTATAATTTTAATTCATAAGTATTTTGCAAAACTTATAAATTTTTAAAAGTGAAACTAAAATGAACAAAGAATTACAAAGAAGGAACGGAAATGTAAACAAAGAAAATGTGTAACATTTATTAAGTTGATGGAAGGCTCCTAAAAAATTTAATATAAAATCTCTCTCTCTCTCTCTCTATATATATATATATAAAGCTAGATAAAAAAGAAGTGATGTGGCACCTCTCAATGGCCAAGGATCCTATTTATTTATTTATTTATTGTGTTTTTTTTTTTTACATTTTTTCTATTTTTTTTAATTATTGTATTTTATAAAATTATTTCTTTAATTCATACATCTTCAATTACATAAAACCTCTTAATTAATTTAGTAATGTTTATAACTCCTAACCTTTCATATTCATAACCTTCAAATTATTTAATATATAAATTTATAACTCTTCAAAATCACACTTATAAAAACCTATTTTGAGACATATGTGATAATTATTTTATTTTCATTTTTCTTTTTTTCATCTTTTGTCTTTTTGGTTGGTTAATTTTTTGTCTTCTTTGATATGATTTTGCAGGAGAGAGATCTATAATGAAGAATATTAGACATTCTTGCATAGTTTGATTTTACGAGGTAAAATGATTTGACATGCATAATATAACTAACACTTTTTTCTATTGTAATTATGTTTTAATTATTTTTTTGGATTCTTGATTATACAAATCATGATTATTATTTTTTTAGAAAAAATGATTTGATTTTTTCAGTTTGCTTCTCTTTGTAGTTTCTAGAGAATATTAATGTTAGACATTCTTGCATAGTTTGATAATGATTTGATGTGTTTAATATAATTATCACTTTTTTTATTGCAATTATACATTTAATATTATTTCTTTTGGATTAGTGATGAAACAAATCATGAATTATTTTTTTTAGAAAAAAACTGATTTGATATTTCTCTTTTGCTTCTCTTAGTAGTTTTTGGAGATTTTTTGTTTTGTTGTTTATTGTGTAGTTTCTAGAGAATCTAATTATTTTTACTTTCTTCCTTTCTTTGTAGTTTTTGGAGAATTGAATTATCTTAGGTTGATAACAGGTTCCTTCTTTCTTCTTTAACTCATAATTAAATATTCTTTAAAGTTTTTACTTGATTAGTTAACTTTTTTTTTTTTGTAAGGTTAACTTACCGAATTTTCAGGTCTGGATATTTTTTAAAATAAATGTAGAACAAGGAGTTAACATATCCATATATGCCATGTAGATACAATTTTATAGTTATGTGGATCAAGTTTTTATTTATTATAAGAGAAAATGATCAAAAGTCTCCCCAACCTATAGCCGGATTTTCAGCTACACACTCATACTTTATGGGGGTCTTATTACTCCCTTGAACATTTTAAAAGTAGAATATATAACCCCTTAAAAACTCACCCCAGATTTGTATTAAGTGGTGATGGACACGCGCCTTTCACGTAATATTATTTTTTTAATGTATAAAAAATAATTATTTTGTTTTCTTTATCTCCAGACATGGCATCAGCCATCTGCCGAAGTCTTCTCTATCGGAGTTGCTTTTTTTTTTCTTTAACTCGTTTAATGTAGCTATGATTTTCTCCCATTGACCAAAAATTTTCTTCAATTTTCATCTAAATTTCTCTCAATTCAACCATCGAAAATCCCCAATTTTTTTTCAATAATCACCTAATTACCCTTCAAAATCTCCATTTCTACACCATTTCCTTCTTTTTTTCTCAAGATTAATGAAATTCCACTCAAAATCTTTATCAATTCAATGCTCCAAAAAATCGGTCAATTTTGGAAATTAAGTTTTTAGATGCAGTTAGTTTAGTTAGTAAAGTTCACATGGTGGATCGTAGGTGCCGCCGCCGCTGCAACCCATTTGTTGTTGGTGTTTCTTCTTCATTAAAGAGAAAGAAGAAAAGGAACATTAAAAGTATAAAAATAAAATAAAAAAGGAACATTAAAAGTAGAAAATTAATAATGAAATAAAAAAACACTTATAAAGTTAAAGTTTTATTATTTGTTTTTGCTCTCACTCTCTTAAAGAGAGTGAACTACACATTCCTTGCCACCTCAGCATATAGAGAGCAAATAACTCCATTGTAAAATAGTTTAAGGGGGTAATAGGACCATTGTGAAGTATAAGTGTGTAGTTGGGAATCCGACTATAGATTGGAGGGACTTTTGACCATTTTCTCTTTATTATAATGAATAGAACATGGGAATGTAAAGTGAATTAATTTTAAAAATATAGTTTTAATTCATAGAAAAAAGATGATAATTAACATGTTGAGTAAAGAAGAAAGAAACGGTAAATATAAAAAACTCTAATTATATCTTATTTATGAAATTTTATAATGGACAAATGAAAAGACAATTTAAATAAATGAAAAGAGACTAATAGCTAAATTAAAGATGATAATTAACATGTTGAGTAAAGAAGAAAGAAACAGTAAATATTAATCTAAATAAATTCATCAAATCTTGAGCATAAAAATATACTACTAAGAGAAGGATATGCAAATTATGAGGTAAATGACTTTGTGATTGTTGGGTTTTATGAGTATGTAATTGTTATATTATATATGTCTAATAGTTAAATAGTGAAGTAATGCAAGATTGTGTTATATGTAATTCTTTTTTCTATAGATAATATTATTCTAAAATGATGTATCGATTTTTTTGGTAAAAAACTGGTGATTCTTAAAAGTATATATCTATCTATATTAATAATTATTGACACTAAAACGGTGCAATTTTATAGTTATGTGGATCAAGTTTTTATTTATTATAATGAATAGAACATGGGAATGTAAAGTGAATTAATTTTAAAAATATAGTTTAATTCATAGAAAAAAAGATGATAATTAACATGTTGAGTAAAGAAGAAAGAAACGGTAAATATTAAAAACTCTAATTATATCTTATTTATGAAATTTTATAATGGACAAATGAAAAGACAATTTAAATAAATGAAAAGACACTAATGGCTAAATTAAAGATGATAACTAACATGTTGAGTAAAGAAGAAAGAAACGGTAAATATTAATCTCAAAAAATTCATCAAATCTTGACCATATAAATATACTACTAAGAGAAGGTTATGCAAATTATGAGGTAAATGACTTTGTGATTGTTGGGTTTTATGAGTATGTAATTGTTATATTATGTATGTCTAATATTAAAATAGTGAAGTAATGCAAGATTGTGTTATATGTAATTCTTTTTTCTATAGATAATATTATTCTAAAATGATGTGTCGATTTTTTTGGTAAAAAACAGGTGATTCTTAAAAGTATATATCTATCTAATATAATAATTATTGACACTTAAATGGTGCAATTTTATAGTTATGTGGATCAAGTTTTTATTTAGGCAAAAGGCATAAATTGCCCCCTAAACTTGTACCCAAAAGTCATTTACACACTTTAGCTAATGGGGCGACCTATTACACACCTTAAGTACATAAACGTATATTTATTTCCCCCTTCCGTCACCCAACTCAGGACATTATGCCTAGAGTGATAGCCACTCGCCTCCTAGTGAAGTCACGTAATAAAAGACCCCAATCTGATTCATTTGACCCAAACCCGTTTCTTTTCACCCCAAACCCGATTCTTTTAACCCAAATCCATTTTATTTTACCCTAGTCTATTTATTTCACCCAGAAGTTATCAACAGTCTTCTCCAATGTCTCCTCTTTCCCCTGTAAATTTTTCTGTTGCCGCTGCTGCTTCTTTGATTTCATCTGAATTTTCTTCGAATTCAAATGTCTCTAACAATGATGAACACGCGCCACACTCTACCTGTTCTGCAACAATTCCGGTCACAACCTGCTAATATTGGTGGGTTTTTATCTCCAGGTATTCAGAATTATTCTACAGGGATTTCGTCTCTAAATCCGGTTCAAAACAGAGCATCCATCGGAGTACGGGAATTGTTGTCTCAGGAATCGAATAAAAAGATGATGAAGTGTCTTCAAGAGCTTGAGAAACAGCTCTTAGACGACAACGATGAAGAAGAGGAAGGCGATACAGTTTCAGTCGTCACCAACAACGAGTGGTCGGAGACATAGTACTTCACAAATTCATGTTTGAATAGTACTTCCATGTCTGCAGAACACAGTACTTCACAAATCCATGTCTACAGAACATAGTGCTTCACAAATCCATGTTTGCATCGCACCTCTTTCAATTCATGATCTTCCTCTTGCAAACAGAGCCTAGTCAAGCTTATTCAAGCCATTGTAGCACCTTAATAAGAATTACCGCGAACCAAACAACTAAAAATTCAAAATACGAAATAGATAGAAACAAATCAAAATAAAAAAGAGAGGAATGAATCAAAATGGAAAAGAGATGAATGAATAATAATGAAAAAGAGTTGCCTTTGATTCAAAAGAAGGAATTTTGAACTATGTTTGAATATAGGGTTGTTGATTCAGATTTTTGGGTGAAAATTTAGGGTTCTTGTTCATTAGGGTCGGGTGGGTGGGTTATATGAAAAGAATGGGAATATAACTGTTGGGTTGGGTTTTTTAATTAAAAAAAATGACTTTATTAGCGTGTTGACGCGCTCAACTATGTGGAGCGAAACACGCCCTGGATTGGGTGACGGAAGGGGGAAATAAATATACTTTTATGTACTTAAGGTGTGTAATAGGTCGCCCCATTAGTTAAAGTGTGTAAATGACTTTTGGGTACAAGTTTAGGAGGTAATTTATGCCTTTTGCCTTTTATTTATTATAATGAATAGAACATGGGAATGTAAAGTGAATTAATTTTAAAAATATAGTTTAATTCATAGAAAAAAGATGATAATTAACATGTTGAGTAAAGAAGAAAGAAACAATATAAAAACTCTAATTATATTTTATTTATGAAATTTTATAATGGACAAATGAAAAGACAATTTAAATAAATGAAAAGAGACTAATGGCTAAATTAAAGATGATAATTAACATGTTGAGTACAGAAGAAAGAAACGGTAAATATTAATCTCAATAAATTCATCAAATCTTGAGCATAAAAATATACTACTAAGAGAAGGTTATGCAAATTATGAGGTAAATGACTTTGTGATTGTTGGGTTTTATGAGTATGTAATTGTTATATTATATATGTCTAATATTTAAATAGTGAAGTAATGGAAGATTGTGTTATATGTAATTCTTTTTTCTATAGATAATATTATTTTAAAACGATGTGTCGATTTTTTTGGTAAAAAACTGGTGATTCTTAAAAGTATATATCTATCAAATATAATAATTATTGACACTAAAACGGTGAGGTGTTGTCTCTCTTTATTTTGACATATTTTGTTTTTGTTTTTGGTTTTTTTTCCTACTTTTTATTGAACTTATTATAAAAATAATTTTTTAAATAACTTAATTTTGATTGTCTTTTCATTACTCCAATTACGTTACAAATAAATTCAAAGTCATATCTTAATCCTCTTAATTACTATAACTTTTCATTCTTAAGAATTTATTGTATATTGAATGTAATATTTATTTGAAATGTGAAATATACTCCTTAATGTTTTTGTATATAGGCCAAGCAAAACTAGAAAAATTGAAAATTTGTGTATAGTTAATTCTCTCTTTTGTTCTCTTTTTTTATATTTAATTTCAAATGTATTTTTTTCTTACCTTCTTTTGTCTTCTAATTTCAAATTTTTATTTATTTATTACTGATCTTGATTGACAATTCTTTAGGTTGGTGAATAGATGAAAACTAAAAAATAAATAGTAATGAAGTTAACAAAGAAGAGGAAGAAGTAGGAACTAAAAAATATTGATGTGAAAAACTAACTCCAATTAAAGAGTATATACCTTGTAGACAACATAAAATAACAATTGTAACAAAATATTGGTATATTTTATCCTTTTCTCCGTTTTATGCTATTTCTTCTTATTTTCCTCTTTTAGTCTTTTAAATCTAATTTTATTTAAAAAGATGAAAAATGTGAATCTTATGAAGCATAAATGTTGAGATATCATACTAAAAATATTTTTAAGAATTTTATTCAAAAGGATGAAAAATGTGAATATTATGAAGCATAAATGTTGAGATATCATACTAAAAATATTTTAAAGAAGCGAACCATGTAAAAGGAAAAAATAGTGATCATATCTCAACTCAAGTTCACAGAAATGTAGATAAATCATTCTAAAAACTATAATTTAGAAAAGGATCACAAAAAAAGGAAAAAATGATCACATCTCAAATTAAAAATCCACTAATCTTAACATTACAGTCTTTTTGCAAGTTCAGATATATTGATTTCTTTTATACGTTTCATATTTACTTTAAATAGTTTTCATAATTTTCTTCTATGAAATTTGTGTGATTAGTAAAAATCAATTCCCTTTTATTAAAGTACTTAATGATATTAATAGACAATTTTATTTATTTATTTATATTTTTTATGACCGTGCGAAGCGCAGCCAAGTACACTAGTTAAAAATAATTTTCTAAGTTGAAATATATATGTCTAGAGTTTAGGGTCTTATTGTAAAATAATCTCTCTACCTATATAAGTTAAGAATATGGTTCACGTTCATTTTACTTTATTCAAACAACACTTGTAAAATTACATTAAATATGTTAACATTGTTTTGACCGGCGATTCCTCTTTTATTTGCCTATGAAGCTGCAAAAGTAGGTAGATTAATTATTTTTTTTGGGTAGAACTAGTACGAATAGCTCTATGAAGCTATGGAGACAAATAATTTAGGAACTTTTTTTTTTGGGTTAGAACAACTATGTACTTAAACTATGTTTGGCTGATTATTATTTTTTTTGGGGGGGGGGTCAAAGATTTGCACATATTTGGGCAATTAGGAGCTAATTTACAAGAATTCAGTTTTCTCAATTTTTCGTGTGTGTTAGCCCATGACTATTTTGGTGATATTGCTTCCTGATGATTTTTTTTATAAAACCTTTATGCAAACCTCCGTAGAGAATTGTGAGCTATAACATGATCCCCTGGTGTCTCCCACACCGAAAAAGGTTGTCCTACTTGCCAAGGTAAGGACCATGAACTTCTAGCTTAAGTGGATCCACTACCTAATGTCTATCTAGACAATCATCCTATGGGGGCACATAGGTAAGGGATAAGGAGATTGCTTCTAGAAACCTGACCTCTACTAACGGGAGAGCTTCCATCTTAATATCCTCTCGGTGCTAAGTATAAATCCCACATAATAGTTAATTCTTACTTTTTCTTATTATCCATGGAAGGGCACATCATCTTGCCAATCCAAGCTAACTCATTAGTTATCCATGAAAAGGTATCATTCAATAACCAATCCAAGCTAGATTTCATTAGGATAGCTCTTAATCTTTGATTCAATTACGTGAGAAGACCTTTCAACCTTAGAATCCTCTATTATGTGAGAAAACCTTTCACAATTATGCTTTCATGTGTATATGAGAAAATCCTCTCAATAACACATCAACATCGTCATCATCGATACTTTACTTTCAAAGCATCCTTAAAACATTTGCGTAGATTTCATAAAAAACATGCATAATTCCATAATTTACCTTTCAAGGTTCAAAACCCACTTTTATTCATCAGCATTAAGAAAACATGGGTTAGATATGGATTTCATAATTAATTCATGTAATTCTATCAATACATGCTTTATTTTATAAAACTCTTCCTTCATAATCAAATTCCCACATCATATGATCATAACTTGAAAACATGGGGATTACATGGGTTCATGGGGGAAATCATCATAAAATCATAGTATTTCATCGATTCAAGCACGAGAGATCATAATTCAATCATTAAAATAAATAATCAAGAGAATCCATGACAATTGAAGAAAACCCTAACTCAATTAGGGATTTTTAAATTTGAAAATAGGAGAATTTGGGAACTCCGTGAATGGAAGGAATCCATGGGTGAAAACTATCATACCTTGAAGCCAATTTCTAATCTTCAATGGAGGAATTGAGACTTCACTTGGAATCCTAGGTTGAATCCTTCTTCTTCAAGCTTTTTAGAGAGAAATATTTGAGAGTTCTTCTTTTTCGTGAAATTGAAGAGAATGAAGTGAATGAACTAATTTGGGGGTTAAAATCACTTATATAGGTGGTCTTAGTGAAGGGTAAAACGATGTAGTATAGAGATAAAATAATTAGGAAACGACCCAACTACCCTTGAACTTAACTGCCGACCCACCATCCACAGCCACAACCGACGGACCACAGGACGACGGGTCGTCTTGCACGACCGTTGTTCGTGGTCAGGAGCTTGCTTTAGGGGTCTGGACCATGGACCATGGTCCTACCAACAGTTTGTTGGTTCGGCTGTGGTTCTATCCCTTTTGAACCCCCTTTTGGGTGCCATCCATGGACCACACCTACGTTCCGTGGTCCCATCCACAGGCCGTGGGTGGCCTCATTGATTGACACCTAGAGCTTCTAAAAATGTTGTCTTACCCTCTTCTCAAATCCGGGGTGTTACAATATCTCTCCCTTGGGATCATTCATCCTCTAATGAGATTCAAACTGGTACGAAAAGAGTAGGAAAGTAACTAACAACCCAACCATCAATGCAACTCCATCTAAATGCATATAACCAATGAGGAACTATGGACTCCAAGCTAGGATGTAATCCAAACATCATAAGAGGGGTGGAACTAAATCTAACAGCCTATCATGCATGCAATACACATATCCGAGGAGGAAACATCAACTCCAAGTTAATATTCGAGGAGGAAACATCATCTCCAAGATAAAACATGCCTATATCATCATATCATGTAGTCTACATGCAATTCATACTCATGTGCATATAAACATGTAGAAATCAATCAAATTGACTCATTTAATCAAACTTGAACTTTTCATAAATCATGCATAGTAAGGAAATAATGGAAACATATAAGACAAATGACTCCAAAACAAAGAACAAACCATGAGGAACTCATTACCTCAAGCTAGAGTAGGAGTAGAAGGAAAGAGATAAGGATATCGGAACATTATATTGGCCTCGGCCTCATAAGTAGCACCCACAACACTTTCACGGAAGCTAATTCTTTATTGCTCAACTTCTTGACTTCCCAGTCTAAAATCTCAACCGGAACTTTCTCATAAGAGAGATTCTACTTAACTCCGAAACCTTCTAAGGGAACTATGGATGTCAAATCCCCAATACATTTCTACAACATAGAGACATGGAAAACTTGATGCACCGATGCCAATTCATTTGGAAAATTTAGTTCATAAGCAACCTTACCAATACGTCTAAAAATATGATATGTGACTATATATCGGTGACTAAGCTTCCCTTTCTTACCAAATCTCATTACACCCTTGATAAACGCTCAAAGTACACCTCATCCAATACTAGGTGAAAGCGATCGTTATCTAGTATAAAAACCAACAAAGAGTGGGGGTCGAACCCACAAGGAGTGGTATAATATGATACGAAATCCAATTAAGAAGTAAAGATGCGATTCTAATTGGTTATAGAAGTAGACATTGTCGAAATCAAACAAAATAAGTCAAAGGTTTTACAACGAATGTAAGATGGGCGTGTCGCCGACTCGACTTTTGGCTCGCCTACTGCTCCTTTTTCCACACCTTCAACTTTCTAACATGCACAATCAACACCCGTCATTCAAAAGCAATATTAAAAACATCAAAAACATGGGTTGCCTCCTAAGAAGCGCCTTATTTAAAGTCGTGGCACGACGGAGATACCAATTTAAGCTTTATTTTTAGGATTGGCCATTGTGTCACTCGGTAACCATCCTTTTGGCCTTGGATTCAAATGAGTCTATATTTGACCGATTTGTGTCTCCAGTTGTTTAATGGAGACTGAGTGAGAGGTCACCGTCTAGTATAGAGTTGAGACTTCATCCTTCATCTCTTTCAACACTTTGTCCGACCCTTCCACTTTGTTGAGAATGCGTGAGAGCATATCTTGAGTGCGGAAATTCTCCGGGTCAATCTTTTGATCTTTGGTCTTTTGACCCTCATGGAGAGGTACATATCTTTCCTTGTACCCATCTCTCTCCTTCCAACTTGCATTGAAATCACGCCATTCCATTTCATGGTCTCTCCAACTATTATCACGTTCTCTATTCCAACTTTGATTCCCGCCTGTCCTATGATAGCTCGGACGGAAACCACCACCCTGATTTGCAAGGACGCTCACTTCCTCATTATTAAAAGCCTCAAAATGTTCCTCTTCGGGGTTCACCCCACTCACACCAACAATATTTACCGCTCTAGTGCCACTTTCCATTACATTTTTTGACAAGAGATCCAATTGGGTCATCATTTTAGACATGTTTTGGTCCCTCTCTTGGTCTTTTTCAATCTGTTCCTTTGTCATCCTAAATGTCAAAGGTGACACTTGATCCTCTTTGTATACCAAGCTCGATTGATTTTGGTCATGTTATCAAGCAACACAGAAGCAATCTCAAATAGCTGCTGCATAATACCACCTTGGACAAGTTGATCAGCCACTCCTTTGTTAACTTAATCTAGACTCTGATAGAAATACTACAGCAATACGTTGTTTGGGAGTCCATGAGTGGGACATTGAATTAGTAATTTCTAAAATCGGAGCAAAGTCTTATAGATTGGCTCACTATCCAAGCGTTTGAAACCTTGGATATTATCTGTCAAAGACATCATCCTCGAAGGAGGAAATAACCTTGTGTAGAATGCTTCAGTCAATTCATCCCAAGTCATGATTGAGTCCCTTGGGAGATCGGCTAACCAATTGGTAGCCTCTCCCATCATTGAGAATGGGAACAAACTGAGCTTAACCGACTCTTGGGATATATTCTTGAATGTGAAATGACCACAAATGTCCACAAAGTTTCTAATATGGTCGTGAGGGTCTTCATGTGCAAAACCACCAAATAACCCCTTAATTTGCAAGAGTTGCAGCATTGTGCTCGTCACGTGGAACACCACATTCCCCAAGATCGGTGGCAGCTGGATGACACCTACACCACCCATGTGTATATCATTCACATTGGCCTCGTTCATGTTATTCAGATTTCCTATATCATTATTTTGGCCCAACTGGCTGGCATTGCTACCGTTTATGCTCATTTCATCACATGTTCCAAGGCAATAAATAACAACAAACAGTAAAAAAGTTGAACTATAACATAACAAAAATCACACACCAACTTCAAAAAGAGAATGTAATAACACCACTCCCCGGCAGCGGCACCATTTATTATAAATGCTCAAAGTATACCTCATCTAATACTAGGTGTATTGTTATCTAGTATAAAACCCAACAAAGAGTTGGAGTCAAACCCACAGGGATCGGTACAGTACGTAATTCAATTAAGAAGTAAAGATGAGATTCTAATCGGTTATAGAAGTAGAAATTGTTGAAATCAAACAAAATAAGTCAAAGATTTGATAACGAATATCAGATGAGAGGTTTTAAGGTGTCAATTAACAACCACAACAATCAATAAAACATGAGATTAGATAAGTAGGAAGGAATTCTCGGGATGTGATTGATTATAAACTAATTTTCACCATATGGGTAATTGAAGTTTATTAATAAAGTGTTGAATCATTGTGGGTAGGCTAGACTATAGGTGCAATAGTTTTCTCTCGAACATCTATTACATTCAAGCGAGTTCTCTCAAACCTCGACAAGCTGGACACTACAAAATAGCCCAAAACCTTAATTTATCTGCTCTCTCGAGCTAGATAGGTAGGAGTGAGTTAAGATTCACTCTCTCGAGCTGAACCCATAACAACCCACACGGTACAATCATCAATTGATAACCTTAGTTTCAAAACCTCTCTCTCTAGCAAGTTCAAAACACCAAGCTAAAATTGTATTTGCAACTACAATTCATAAATTACTACTCATCTATCGATCACACCAAGCATTAATATCCATAGGTTAATTAGACAAATAATCACATGATCACACCCTAAGAATTGGGGTTTTAGCCAAGCATCATAAAAAGATAGAAATCAATACCAAAAACATTCTCCATGGTCTGGGTATTACAATCCAAGTTTTTAAAACGATCCTAAATGCTAAAAATCAAAGACCCAATCCAAGTGTACTTAAAAAACCCTTTAAAGTTATTCTCCAAAGGAGAAAATATCAAAGAACTCTCAAAAATGGAAGAAAACTAAAACTGGACTCCGAAAATAAAATTAGGACTTTTAAAACTCTTTTTAAAATTCAATTTATAGTTTCTTAAATTTTAGCAGCAGGGACCATTGGGCGAGGTAAGTCGGGTGTCGTTGTCACACTCCGAGCCTAAACCCTGGGCGTGACTGGCACTTGAGAACCATTGCTGACCCCAAGCGAACCCTTGGCCTGACTTAACTCATAGTAGAAGACCTAAAGAATTAATACAAGGATTCAAATGCACTTTTAAAACAACTGTCTCAAATAAGATTAGAACATTTACGGATAAACATTCAAATTAGCCAAAGTGGCAACTCAAGTCTTATAGCAAAACATCTAAAATACAAGACTAAAGAACTCATAACTAGCTGTCTATGAAACCTCTAAATACTAAGAGGGATGTTGGGACTAGACCCCCGATCATCCTAACAACTGAAATACTAGAAAATAATGTAAAAAGAGTCCTCTGGAAAGCAAAGAGGCTTACCAAATGACTCTGAATGCTCGAATGGATCAACGTGGCACTGGATGCTGATCCTGATTTCCTGTATCTGCATCATAAAAAGAGGCAGGCCAAATGGCATCAGTACATTGAATGTACGAGCATGCAAGGGCAAACTAAACATGACATAAACTTGAAAGGAATATCAAAAGAACACTTACCTTAGCTTCACTCAACTCATGAAGAAGACATAGAATCAAAAGAATCAGCAACGCACGAGGAAATTGTCGTGGAGCAAAACGACACAGTTTCGACTAGGTTTCTTGGCCGCCTCAGGCCACAATGGACACCACCTCCGGTGGGCAGTTGATGCCGGAGGACTTTCCCCTCTTAATACCAAAAGGAATAACTAGTAACCCTATTCCAATGCCAACGGGTACAAACTATGCCAACACGCTAAAACCTAAGACTCAGAACTACACAGGTGCTAAAGTCCCTCCAAAGCTAGTGACAATGGTGCAAGGGGAACCAAATGTTACGTGGAAATCGTCCGAAGTAAATAATCTAATCATCCAGGAAAACCTACAATATGCGATTATAGGGAAATTTTCCTACGGAAAGCCGGAAATAGGAGAATTGAGGAAGGCAATCCCAAAGCATTGTGGAATCAAAGGAGAATACACAATTGAAGTACTAGATTCTAGACATATTCTGATTAGATTGTCAATATTGGAAGACTATGTACAATTATTATCAACTTCTGCATATTATATCAAAGCAAAGGAAAACTACTGGCAGATGCGCACTTTGAAATGGGATCCATGGTTTGAACCAGATGTGGAAACAACAATAGGAGTGGCTTGGATCTCAATGCCGGATCTACCACCAAATTTTTTCGCGAAAGAAGCAATTTTCTCAATTGCTTCAGCAGTAGGAAAGCCACTTATGGTAGATATGGCGACTAGAAATCAAACAAGACCAAGTTGTGCAAAGGTGAAAGTGGAGGTAGATCTAATTGCTAAGTTACCGCAAAGGGTAAAAATTAATGAAGAGGATGATAATACAGGGGAAATCAAATCTAAATGGGTCAAAATTCAGTATGATTATATGCCTAAGTACTGTAGCGAATGCTGCCTGCAAGGACACGATGAAAGTAATTGCTGGAACATCCATCCAGAGATTCATGAAGAGAAGGAGCAACAACATAGAAATGATACAGAGGAAGGGTCAGATGAGACACAAAGAAAGGTTTTAGCCAGTGGAAAGGTTATGGGAAACAATCAAAATTATCAATGGCTGACAAGGAAGAGAAAATATAAAAAGGATAGGTTTGGACATGTAGTAGGAGTAATCAATGATCAAGAATTGGAGGAAGTACAAAGAAATAACTCTTTTGAATTACTGAAGGAGGGGGAGGAAGATAGGTGCAATGATTTGAATCAACAAGAAGGACAGAACAACGATTTGTTGAATACTAAAGAATGGGTGCAACAGGCATTTTCAACAACTCCTGATAAGAGTGCACAAAGAAAGAAAGGAGGCGCGGAGAAGACATGTATGAGTACTAGCTCGAGTAATGAAGTGAACCAGGAAAAGGGTGACAGTGAACACCAATCAGTACAACAAGAAGAGGAACCAAAATTGAATGAGGTGGAGAATACAGAAGGCAGCCAAGAAAACTATAAAGGCGCACTGGTAGTGGTGGATGAGGCAAATCCACTTCAAGTGGATAATCAGATGGCAATTAGTAATGGAGATAAAGATAATATGGATACAGAAGATTTAGAGGAGGCAGTTAACAGAGTGGCTATTGAAGGAAACTTATCTCCTAAACAAATTGAGAACTTGAAAGAAAAGCATGGTAAACATAAGCGGAAAGGAGGTGGAGAAAGACAACTACAGGTGACCACAAGACAAACAAGGAGTACGGTATCCAAATCAACCAACTCTCAATGAATACATTAATTTGGAACATTAGATCAGTGAACACTCAAAAGGCATTCACTAGGTTGATCACATTGCATAAGAGGTATCAATTTTGTCTAATTGGAATCATGGAACCATTTCAAGATATTCACAAGTTGGAGCAGTATCGAAAAAGATTAGGAATGCATCATGCAGTGTCAAATACAAATGGGAAAATATGGGCATTCATGGATGCATATGTGGAATATGAAGTAGTGGTAGATGATGAACAACAAATTACTCTAAAGATAATAAACCAAGCTCAGGAGTTGGAAGTGTTGGTAACATTGGTATATGCTAAATGTACCATTGCAAAAAGATTACAATCATGGGAATCATTGGATCATATAGCTGAGGCAGTGCCAATGCCATGGGTGGTGGGGGGAGACTTTAATACCATCATGAACGAGGAGGAGAAATTGGGAGGACTACCAGTATTAGCTGAAGAGACTCAAGATTTCAATCATTGTATAAATGTGTGTAATCTGGAAGATCAAGGCTTTAAGGGGAGTAAATATACTTGGTGGAATGGTAGAACAGATGAAGATTGCATATTCAAGAGGTTGGATAGGATTTTGTGCAATGATGAGATGAGTAATAAATTTCCAATGATTGAAGTAGAACATTTAACCAGAAGTGGGTCTGACCACTCTCCTTTGTTATTAAAATGCAGTATTAGCAATGAAGGAGTGGTTAAACCATTTAGGTTCTTAAACTTCTGGATAAAAGAGGAGACGTTTAAACAGGTAGTAAAACAAAATTGGATTGCAGATTTTGAAGGCAATCCTTTTGGCATATTTCATCATAAGCTGAAGAGAGTTAAGAGGGCACTTTCGCAATGGAGTAAAGAAACCTTTGGCAATATTTTTCAAGAAATAGCCACCCTTGAAGACACTATCAGAGTTCTTGAAAAACAATTTGAGGAGATTCCGTGTGGAGAAAACAGGAGCAGATTGCAGAAAGCTCAGGCGGATTTATATACACACCTACAAAGGGAGGAAGATTTCTGGAAGCAGAAGGCAGGTTTTGAATGGTTAAAGATGGTGAGAGAAATACAAGATTCTTTCATACTATAGTCAAAGGAAGGAGGAGTAGACTTAGAATAAAGAGAATTCAGAATGAAGATGGGGAATGGGTTGAGCAACAAGACAGGATAGCTGAAATGGCAGTGGAATTCTATAAAGGGCAATTCACTAAAGGTGAGGAAATTGAAGATTTCGATATGTTGAATGAAATACCAAGAATGGTCACTGATGATCAGAATGAGGAGATACAGAAAACTCTGAGTAACGAGGAAGTAAAGGCAGCAGTGATGGGTCTTAATAGGCATAGTGTTGGAGGACCGGATGGCATGACAGGGGCTTTCTTTCAGGATACTTGGGAAGTAATAGGAGAGGACTTGTGCAATATGGTAAAGGCCTTTTTTGTGGAGCTGAATTACCAAGATTTATAACTCACACAAATTTAGTCTTATTACCAAAAAAACTGGTGATTAATTCCTTTCCAGATATGAGACCCATATCTTTGAGTAATTTCGTGAATAAAATCTTTTCAAGAATTGTTCATGAAAGAATCAAAAGGGTACTTCCATTGATTATCTCTCCGGAGCAGGCTGGGTTCGTTAAAGGGAGAAGCATAGCAGAGAATGTCTTGTTAGTGCAAGAGATAGTCACCAAAATTAGAAAAAGGGGAAAACCTCCAAACTTGGTAATCAAGTTGGACATGATGAAGGCATATGATAGGGTGGAATGGGTGTACCTTACAAAGGTATTAAGAAAAATGGGGTTTGGAGAGAGGTTAATTGATATGGTCTATAGATTGGTGGGAAATAATTGGTACTCCATTCTGCTGAATGGGCAACCTAAAGGCTTTTTTCAATCGTCTAGAGGTTTGAAACAAGGAGATCCTTTATCTCCAACCCTGTTTATACTAGCAGCTGAAGTTATGTCAAGAGCTCTGAATACATTAGTATTGAAAAAAGGATTTAAGTTATTCGGAATGCCAAGGGGAAGTCCTAAAATAAACCACTTGGCCTTTGCGGATGACATGATAATCTTGTGTAAGGCCGAAATAGGTACAATGCAGATGGTGAATGGAGTATTGGAGAGATATGAGAAGATGTCAGGCCAAAAAATAAATAAAGAGAAGAGTGCAATTTATCTACATAATAAGGTGTCACAAGAGGATGTAGTGGTAGCTGAAGTTGCAACAGGCATCCTGAGAAAAGAGTTTCCATTTACATATCTAGGTTGCCCTATTTTTTACAGGAGGAAGCAGAAAGCATATTACCAGCAGATGATCAACAGGATCAGCACCAAATTACAAGCATGGAAAGGAAAATTGTTGTCATATGGAGGAAGAACAGTTTTAATTAAACATGTACTGCAAAGCATTCCTGTTCATTGCTTGTCAGTGATGAATCCACCATCCAATGTAATAAGTACTATACAAAAGATGATGGCACAATTTTTTTGGAGTAGTTGCATAGGGGGTAAAGGTCGACATTGGACAAGCTGGAGTAAGTTGTGTTTACCAGAGGCGGAAGGAGGGCTGGGATTTAGAATGTTGCATGATGTGTCAATGGCTTTATTTTGTAAGTTATGGTGGAATTTTAGGACACAATCGACTTTATGGAGTCAATTCATGCTCAACAAATACTGCAAGAAGGAAAATCAGAATGCAGTTATATGGAAAGTAGGATACTGTGGATCACAGGTATGGAAGAAAATGTTACAGGCAAGAGATCATATAGAGCACCAAATATGGTGGCAAACCAAAAATGGATCTGCTCATTTATGGCATGATAATTGGACTGGTTTAGGAGATCTTTACTCAATAAGTGAGAAAAGTTATGAATGGGATGATAGGTATCAACAAGTCAAAGATATCAAAAGGGAGGGAGAGTGGGATGAGCAACTTATGCAGGAAATTTTTCCAGTTGAAGTGGCTAACTTCATCACGGATAATATTTGACCTCCAAGGGATATGGAAGAAAATGATAAACCTGCTTGGATGCTGGAAACAAGTGGAAAGTTCTCGGTTAAATCAGCTTGGTCCTATATTAGACACAAAGAATAACCCAGTCAAATAACTAAGGATCTATGGGTGCAAGGAATGCCTTTCAAGATGACTTTCTTAATGTGGAGACTGTGGAAATTTAAAATTCCAGTAGATGATAGAGTTAGAAGGTGGGGAGTGGAGGGACCATCGTGATGCTGGTGTTGCACCAATCCGTCACAAGAGACCTTGTCCCATGTGTTTCGACACTCAGATTTTGCTAACAGGACTTGGTCCTATTTTTCATCCTTTGCAGGTCTGAATATTCAGCAACTAAATCTCAGGGAATGCATAATGCAATGGTGGGGAGCTGAAGTGAGACAGGGGTTGCAAGCCTATTTTAAAGCTATTCCCAGCATAATAATCTGCGAATTATGGAGAAGAAGGAACTCACTAAAGCATGAAGATCAAGGAACTACGTGGCAACGAAGCATTCATAATATCACAAGAAACATATTGAGGTTACTAAAGGTCAGAAAGTCAAAGAGAATTTTTCCTAATACCTGGCCAGAAATAGTGAAAGAATTACAACAGTGCAGAGCAGTAATCAAATTTACTAAGGTACTGTGGGAAATGCCACCAATAGAGTGGGTCAAATACAACACTGATGGAGCATCGCGAGGAAATTCGGGGGCTAGTGCATATGCTTTCTGCCTAAGGGATGCAAAAGGAAATGTTTTATATGCAGAGGGAAAGAAGATAGAAGACACTACAAATACAGAAGCAGAAGCAAAAGCAATATTGGAAGCAGCCAAACATTGCAAGCAAGCAGATTATAATAGAGTAATCATTCAAACTGACTCATTATTACTAAAACAAGTATTAACGATGAAGTGGGAATGTCCATGGTGTATTGTAGATTTGATATTGCAAGTTAGGGAATTACTTGAAGGTAAAGAACTCCATTTTCAACACATACTGAGGGAAGGCAATAAAGTTGCAGACTACTTAGCAAATCTAGCATTAGATAAAGGTAATTACAAGTTTGTTCACTTCCAAGAGATGGAATCAACAGGTAAAAAACTAATTAATGCTGACAAATTACAATGTCCCTACATCAGAGTTTCACCATACAAAGAATAAAGGGCAAAGAAATGCTACAAATTATAAATTTTCACTTTCTTAGAGTGAAAAGCTATCTAGCATATTCTATGTCAGTCAACAAAAAAGAATTCGCAGCAAAAGGGGAGGGTCTTGGGGTCAGATGAGAAGTAGAGCACTTGGAAGAGATGGAAATCGGAGCACACCATGCCATTTGCACCTGCAGGAAAAGAAATTCAGAACATGACAAGGTTGTAAAACACAAAAAAGAAGAGGAGTACTTATCCAGTGAGTAGGCGGTGTTGACGGAAGCCCTCGATGTACCGAAAGGAACTGAGATTTGAGCAGAGACACCATGGTCGTAGGGAAGAGGCAGAGGAGCTAAGATAAGCTCTAGAATACGAAACCTTACAGATCAGGTTATTTGTGCTGGTGTGAGGATAGATGTGTTTTTTATTTTATTTTTTAATTTTTAATTTTTAATTTTATTTTTGTTTAGTACTGTCTGTATGCTTTGTTCTTAGATGGGCAAAATGGGCCTTTGCCCATGTGTATTGTTGCTTTTCTCTTAATAAAAACCCACATTTGAATTAAAAAAAAAAACTCAACTCATGAATACTCCACTCAAATGCGAAGTAAAAACAACAATAAAAGTGCAGTTTAAACAAAGCATTAAAAAACAATAGATGACAACTCAATGTATTTAAGAAATACAATAACAACTCAGTTTACATATAAAGTAATATAATACTGTGGGAGTTTCTCTAACCAACAACCATCATTATGAGATAAAGTGATCATACAATGTCTCACCCACACTGCCAGAGCTGTCCTATACCTTGTCGTGATATAGAACGCCTAAACTAAGTGGATCTACTAGTCTATGATAAAAAGCACTAAGGTGTCATCTAAAATGTATGACCCTTTTTACCCACGATGGCTACATGGTTTATGGAGAGTTGAGTTATTATGAACTCATCCCCATATCGGTGCTCAATACTACTCCCAAAATAGACTCAACTCATATGTTTTAAAAACAAAACTCTTTCTGTGATTTCAGGTAATTACTCAAAAACTAGATTAAAAGCTCTCTTTGAAATCGGCGTTTCCTTTCTTGTTTAAATGTGAAAATATTTCAACTCTTGGGAATACTTAGTTCCCGTATAATATTTTGAAGAAATGAGCTTTACTCTTACTCTTTACTCAACTCAAAGCTCAATACTTAAAACAAAGTTAAAACATTTGTAAAAGACTTTTGGAAGGATCTATGAACTTCTCTTTACTTGACCCTTAACTTTCTTTGAGTTGAATTATAGATTCAAGGCTCATGATATCATGTTTATGGATGATTTCATGATGTTTAGACGTACCTTAGAGGTTAGAAATCAACTAGAAAACTTAGGTACATTGCTAGGGAACTCAAACAGAAAGAAGTGGGAAATGGTGAAAGAACTAGTGTCCTTGGCGCTCCGAGTGGTGCAGGGCGCCTGAGGGTAAACTTCAGAAGTTGGGTTGGGGTGCTCTGGCTAGCGAGACGCCCCAGAGCCCAAACTTTAGAAGTTCCTTTGGGGCGCTCTGAGAGGAGCGACGCCCCAGCCCCCTCCCCAGGTTTTTGACGCATTTTCTTGCTCGTTTTTCAACTCTAAACCTTCTAGATTCGACTGGTTCTTTTCCCAAACACTTAGATTCAACTATATCACCAATATATGAAGGAATGTACTCAAAACCACACCTAATTTCATGAATCAAACTCAATAAACTTCTCAACAACTTCAATAACAAGAATCCACAAGAACTTAAATAAATTTCATCAAGAACTCATAATATTTTTCTTCAAGAACACAATTACACTGAATTAAATCATGATTGGCGTGTGGGTGAACTAAACCAGCGCTATGTTATCTCATATACCTCATAGGATTGAATCCTTGGTGAAATCCACGTCCAAATAAGCAAGAACTTGATGAATCTTGAACCTTTCTTCTCCTTTCTCCTCGTTTCTCCAAGCACTAGCGTGTTTTGGTAAAAGCATAAACTGATCTAATTCTGATTAGACCTTGATTAAACTTCTAAAAACGAAATTAATTAATTGGGTATGGAAAAGACCAAAATACACTTCTAAAATTCGGATTAGACTTTCCTTATCTAAACAACCCAACTTCAAATGGGCATATCTCACTCATACGAACTCAAAATCACACAAACTCGGCGGAGTTGGAAAGATAATTCAATGATATTTCCTATGGTATCTTATAGCACACCTAACTCATCCTGAGATAGGATTTATGGTCTGTTTAAGTTGACCAAAACTCAAACTTAACTTAACTTTTGTCAAATTTCCTGATTCTTCATTCTTTCCAAAAATGACTCTTTCTAATTCTAGGTCTTTCTAGTTTTTTCAAGTAGCGAGATGTTACAATATCTCCCCCTTAGGAACATTCATCCTCGAATGAGATTACTCTTAGTAGGCTAAGGGTGTAACATCTAACATTTAGCTCAAACACCCAACAAGCAAATCTAACACATTAAGCATATCAATTTAAAGAGAACTAAGAAGAGAATTAGTACCTTGATCTGGAATTTCTCCTGGCTCAAAGAGATGTGGATATCTCTTATTCATTTCCTCCTTAGCTTCTCAAGTAGCTTCCTCAACAAATTGATTTCTCCAAAGAACTATGACTGATGCTACTTCCTTGGTCCTTAACTTGTGAACCTGCTGGTCGAGAATCTGAACAAGGATCTCCTCATAAGACAAGCTATCATTGATAACAATATCTTCAGTTGGTATGATAAGTGAAGGATCTCCCATGCACTTCTTCAACATGGAGACATGAAATATCGGATGGACCGCTGCTAACTCTTGTGGTAGCTCCAGCTCATAAGCTAAATTGCCAATCCTTTTGGATATTTTGTAAGGGCCAGTATACCGGGGCCTAAGCTTCCCCTAAATCTCATAACGCCCTTCATAGGTTAAACCTTCAACTATACCCAATCATCTACTTCAAACTCTAACTTACTTCTCTTAACATTAGTGTAGGATTTCTGACAACTTTGTGCTGTTTTCAACCTTTCTTGAATGACTTTCACTTTCTCCATAGTTTGATGAACTAAGTCTAGTCCAATCAACCCAGCCTCACCAACTTCAAACCATCCAATAGGAGATCTACATCTTCTCCCATAGAGAGCTTCATAAGGAGCCATTTGTATTCTAGAGTGGTAATTATTATTCTAAGCGAACTAAATGAGAGGTAGGTGCTCATCCCAATTACCTTTGAAATTAATTACAAAGGACCTCAACATATCTTCTAAAGTCTGAATGGTGTGCTCTGCTTGACCATTTGTTTGAGGATGAAAAGCAGTACTCAAGTTCACTTTTGAACCCAAGCCTTTCTGAAAAGATTTCTAGAACTGCGCAGTAAATTGTACTCCTCTGTCTGAAATAATCGATACCGAAACCCCGTGAAGTCTAACCACCTCTTGAATATACAACTTAGCATAATCTTCTGCTGAATGGGTAGTCTTTACCAGCAAAAAGTGGGTTGATTTTGTCATTCTATCAACAATCACCCAAATAGAATCATGTTCCCTGCGAGACCTTGGTAAACCTGTGATAAAATCCATATTGATCATCTCCCACTTCCATTCCGCAAGTTTTATATTATGAGCTATACCACCGGGCCTTTGGTGCTCTACTTTACCTTGTTGACAATTCAGACACTTAGCAACAAACTCTGCAATGCCCTTTTTCATACTACTCCACCAATAAACTTCTATCAAATCGCGATACATCTTTGTGGAACCCGGATAGATAGAATATCTGGAGCTATGAGCTTTCTCCATGATTATCTCTTGGAGTTCATCCACCCTTGGTACACACAACCTACCTTGATACCTCAATACACCCCTTGTTCAAAAGCCAATACTTTTTGCTTAGGAACATTTATCTTTAATTCAAGCAAAATGGGATCTTGGTCTTGCTTCTATTTTACTTCTGACACTAATGATGATTCAGCCCCATTCATCACCACTACTCCTCCTTCTGTGGAATCCATTAGTCGAACTCCTAATCGTGCAATTCTGTGCACATCTTTTGCGAACTCTTTCTTATCTTCCTCAAAATGGGTGGTACTACCCATAGACAATCTACTCAAGGCATCAACAACAACATTAGCCTTACCTGGGCGATAAAGAATACTCATGTCATAATCCTTGAGTAACTCTAAGCACCTTCGTTGTCTCAGATTAAGCTCTTTCTGAATAAACACATAATGAAAACTCTTGTGATCAGTGAATACATCAACATGAACACCATACAAATAATGACGCCATATTTTCAAAACAAATACTATGACAGTCAACTCTAAGTCATGGGTTGGGTAATTATTCTCATGAACTTTCAACTGTTTGGAGGCATAAGCTATAACTTTGTCGTACTACATTAACACACAACCCAAACCAACTCTGGCATCACAATATACAACAAAACCTTGCGTACCTTCTAGTAATGTCAACACTAGGCAGTAGTCAACCTTTTTTTCAATTCCTGAAAGCTTTTCTCACAAACTTCAAACCATTGAAACTTCATTATTTTCTAAGTTAACTTGGTCAAAGGGGACGAAATAGATGATAACCCCTCTACGAATATTCTATAATATCTAACCAAACCCAAGAAACTCGTAATATCAGTTGGAGATATGGATCTAGGCCAATTCTGCACTGCCTCTATTTTCTGGATGTCAACTCTAATCCCATAACCGGAAACAATGTGACCTAAGAACGACACCGACTCAAGACAAAACTCACATTTAGAGAACTTAGCATACAACTTTCTATCCTTTAGATTTTGGAGAAATATAATGAGATGGCTAGCATGATCTTCCTCATTCCTCGAATTAATTAGTATGTCATCTATGAATACGATAACAAACATATCTAAATAAGTCTTGAATACTCTATTCATAAGGTCCATGAATGTTGCAGGCGCATTGGTCAAACCAAAAGACATAACTAGGAACTGATAATAATCGTAACGGGTACTGAATGTTGTCTTTGGAATATTACATTCCCTACCCTTAACTGATGGTATCCTGATATGAGGTCTATCTTAGAAAATCAAGTAGCACCTTGAAGCTGATCGAAAAGATCATCAATTCTCAGAAAAGGATACTTATTCTTGATGGTAACCTTGTTCAACTGGCGGTAGTCTATACACATTCTAAGGGAACCATATTTCTTTATCACAAATAAGACTGGAGCACCCCAAGGTGAGTCACTTGGTTGAATAAAACCCTTATCAAGGAGATTTTTCAATTACTTCTTTAACTCTGCCGGTGCCATTCTATATGGAGGTTTAGATATAGGACGAGTATATGGAAGAAGGTTTATACCGAAGTCTATCTCTCTCTCAGGAGGGACTCCGAGTAGATCATCAAGAAAGACTTTTGGAAACTAACTCATAACTGGAAGTGACTTAATAGGAGGTGTCTCAACACTAGAGTCATTAACTCAGACTAAGTGATAGACACAACCTTTGGAAACTAACTTTCTTGCCTTAAGGTAGGAAATAAAATGACCCTTTGGCACTTCTAAACTACTACTCCACTCTATAACTGGCTTATTAGGGAACTGGAACTTGACAACTCGAGTTCTACAATTGATGGAGGCATAACAAACATGAAGCCAGTCCATACTAAGAATGACATCAAAATCAACCATGTCTAACTCAACTAAATCAGCTATGGTGCTTTTGTGATTGACAAAAATGGTACAATCACGATAGACTCGCTCAGCTAGAATAGACTCCCCAACAGGTTAGAAACACAAAAGGGCTCACAAAATTTCTCAGGAAGAAAAGCAAATTTCATCGCAACATAAGGAGTCACAAAAGATAAACTTGTTCCTGGGTCTATCAAAGCATAAACATTAAGAGTAAAAACTTTGATCATACCAGTGACAACATCTGGAGAATTCTCTTGTTCTTGACGACTCATGATAGCATATAGGAGATTTGCTCCTCCGCCTGCCCTTGAAGTAGCTCCTCTAGATGCAACTCTGTCTGGTGGAAAAACTAATGAAGATTGGGCTCTATTGCCATGATTCCCATTACCTTGCCGGTTCTTATGGCACTCTTTCATGAAGTGACCCTCTTAACCACACTTGAAACAACAACAAGTGGAGCCATCACGGCACTTACCTGGGTGGTTCCTACCACACTTAGCACATGTAGAAGCCCAATTACCTCCTTGTGCCACACTACCCTAAGACTACGTTGGTCTAGCTCTGAAGTTCTGCGAATTCAATCCATTATACTCACCTTTATTTCTGGGTGCAGGTGCACTTGCAGATGATTGAGCAGGTCCCTATTGCTTTTGCTGAAGGGAAGAACGGTTCACATTACTTTTTTGTTGTCCAGACTCATTCCATGTCTTAGCTTTCTTGTTCCTAAACTCCTCCCTATCCCTCAACTTCTCTTCCCCAACCTGCTGCACATAAACCATAAACCTTGCTATATCCATGTCACCTCTTAGCATCACAACCTTACCTTCCTTACTCAATAGACGAGATAGCCCAGCAACAAATAAACTCATCATACTCCTCATATCCGCAACCATCTTCGGGGGATATTGGGAAAGTTGGGTGAAATTCAAACTATACTCATGAACACTTAGTGAATCCTTCTTAAAAGTAAGGAATTCTCATACCTTGGCTTCTCTTAGTTTGTGGGGAAAGAAACGCCCCAAGAACGTTGTCTCGAATACAGCCCAACTCAAAACCGATGCATGCTCAGCCCTACTCTTCTTCCACTGGTCAAACCAAGTCCTAGAAACACTCTTCAGTTGATATGCAGCTATTTCCACTCGCTCAACATCGGCAACGTGCATGACCTCAAACACCTTTTGCAGTTCTCCAACAAAATTTTCTGGATCCTCAGTAGTGGTTGAACTAGTGAATCTTGGAGGATTCATCCTCAAGAACTCGCAGATCTTCAAAGTATCATCCTCTTCCTATCGAGCCCCTCTTTGTTGCCCAACTTGGTTTGTCACAACTTGACTTAGCATTTGGATTGCTTCCTGAAATTCATCGTTGGTGACCTCTCATCGAGGTTGCACTTCAAGTGTGTTTGGTACCTCTAGCAGGACGACCTCAGATAGCTCTTCGTGGAGGCATGATCAACTGAAAGACACGTGCAAGCACGAGTTAGAAGGAAGCTTTATAGATATACTTTATCGCACGAAGTGAATATCAAAGAAGTGAAGTAATTTCCTAAATGTTGCAGCATCCTAATTATAGATGTGGCACGCTTCACACCGATAACTAGGACTCTACAGACACGACTTCATATACTCCCTAGGACTCTTGAACTTTATGCTCTGATACCAAGTTTGTCACAACCCAAGCCTACACGCTGGGCGGGACTGGAACTCGAGAACTATTTCTGGCCCTAAGTGAACCCGTGGCCTAGCTTAACTCATAGTGGAAGACTTAAAGTATTAATACAAGGATTCAAATGCACTTTTAAAACAACTGTCTCAAATAAGATTAGAACATTTAAGGATAAACATTCAAATTAGCCAAAGTAGCAACTCAAGTCTTATAGCAAAACATCTACAATACAAGACTAAAGAACTCATAACTAGCTGTCTATGAAGCCTCTTAATACTAAGAGGTATGTCGGGACAATACCCCCGATCATCCTAACAACTGAAATTATAGAAAACAATGTAAAATGAGTCCTCCGTAAAACAAGGAGGCTCACCAAATGACTCTGAATGCTCGAATGGATCAATGATGTGCTAGATGTTGATCCTGATTACCTGTATCTGCATCATAAAAAGATGCAGGCCAAATGGCATCAGTACATTGAATGTACGAGCATGCGAGGGGAAACTAAACATGACATAAGCTTGAAATGAATCTGAAAAGAACACTTACCTTAGCTTTACTCAACTCATAAATACTCAACTCAAATGCGAAGTAAAAACAACAATAAAAGTGCAGTTTATACAAAGCATTTAAAAATAGTAGATGACAACTCAATGTATTTAAGAAATACAATAACAACTAGGTTTACATATAAAGTAATATAATACTATGGGAGTTTTTCTAACCGAAAACCATCACTATGAGCTAAAGTGATGATACAACGTCTCTCCCACGCTGCCAGAACTATCCTATACCTTGCCGTGACATAGAACGCCTCAACTAAGTGGATCCACTAGTTTATGCTAAAAAGCACTAAGGTGACATCTAAAGAGTATGACCCTTTCTATCCACGATGACTACATGATTTATGGAGGCTTGAGTTATTATGAACTCATCCCCATATCGGTGCTCAATACTACTCCTAAAATAGACTCAGCTCATATGTTTTAAAAACAAAACTGTTTCTGTGATTTGAGGTAATTACTCAAAAACTAGCTTAAATGCTCTCTTGGAAATCGGTGTTTCCCTTCTTGTTTAAATGTGAAAACATTTCAACTCTTGGGAATACTTAGTTAACGTATAATCTTTTGAAGAAATGAACTTTACTCTTACTCTTTACTCAACTCAAAACTCAAGCCTTAAAACAAAGTTAAAACATTTGTAAAAGACTGTTGGAAGGCTCTATGAACTTCTCTTGACTTGACCCTTAACTTTTCTTGAATTGAATTATAGATTCAAGGCTCGTGAATGTTTATGGATTATTTCATGATGTTTAGATGTACCTTAGAGTGTTGAAATCAACTAGAAAACTTAGGTACGTTGCTAGGGAACTCAAACGGAAAAAAGTGGGAAAAGGTGGAAGAACTGGCGTCCCTGACACTCTGAGTGGCGCAGGGTGCCAGAGGGTAAAATTCAAAAGTTGGGTTGGGGCGCTCTGGCTGGCGTGGCACCCCAGAGCCCAAACTTCATAAATTCCTTAGGAGTGCTCTGAGAGGCGCGGCGCCCCAGCCCCCTCCCCAGGTTTTTGACAAATTTTCTTGCTCGTTTTTCAACTCTAAATCCTCTAGATTCGATTGGTTCTTTTCCCAAACACTTAGATTCGACTATATCACCAATATATGGAATCTACTCAAAATCACACCTAATTTCATGAATCAAACTCAAGAAACTTCTCAATAACTTCAACAAGAACCCACAAGAACTTAAACAAATTTCATCAAGAACTCATAATATTTTTCTTCAACAACACAATTACACTGAATTGAATCATGATTGGAATGTGGGTGGACTAACCCAATGCTATGTGATCTCACATACCTTGTAGGATTGAATCCTTTGCGAAATCCACGTCCAAAAATGCAAGAACTTGGTGAATCTTGAACCTTTTTTTCTTTTCTCCTCTTTTCTCTTTTCTGCAAGCCCTAGCGTGTCTTGGCAAAAGCGTAAACTGATTTAATTCTGATTAGGCCTCAATTAAACTTTTAAAAAGGAAATTAGACTTTCCTTATCTAAACAGCGCAACTTCAAATGGGTATATCTCCCTCATAGGAACTCAAAATCACGCAAACTCAGCGTCGTTGGAAAGATTATTCAAAATTATTTCCTAAGGTATCTTGTAGCACACCTAAATCATCCTGAGCTTGGAGTTATGGTCATTTGAAGTTGACCAAAACTCAAACTTGACCAACTTTTGTCAAATTTCCAGTTTTTTCATTTTGTCCCAAAATAAATCTTTCTAATTCTAGCTCTTTCTAGTTCTTTCAAGTAGCGAGGTGTTATAGTTGCTGACCAGGTTGGCAACGCGCCAATCGCTCCATCTCATCACCAGTCTTCCTTGGATTTTTATCCTCAAGGCTCTGTAACTTTAGGTGATCCAAAATGTGTTACTGATCCAGTTGGCGATCCGCCGAAGGTGCAAATTCATTGCCAAGTTGACTTTTTCCGCAGGGCTGGTAGTCTGGAAATTTAGGCTGGCTGAAGTTTTCCGAGTGGCTTTGGCGATTATCAACTTTTGTCATCAGTGTAACAAATCAACACTTTAACATCAGTTTAGAGCATAATTTAGGCATTAAAGGACAATAAACTATGAAAACCAAGCCCTAAATGAGTCAAAATATATGACTCATCAACCCTTAATGGATGAAATTTTCAAGTAAACCCAATCATGAACATCAAAATTAAGATCTCTTCTTCTTACATCGACATATGACTTTTGTCTACTTTGAGCCGTTTTCAACCTTTCTCTAATAAGTCAGACTTTCTCTATGGCCTCATGTACCAACTCAGGACCTATTAGGGCAACTTCACCCACCTCAAACCATCC
This sequence comes from Solanum chiquidenum, assembly GCA_029582725.1. NCBI lineage: Eukaryota > Viridiplantae > Streptophyta > Magnoliopsida > Solanales > Solanaceae > Solanum > Solanum chiquidenum. The sequence continues at coordinate 388 of JAJOOS010080375.1, read as the reverse complement.
TATAAGAAATCTACATCTCTTACCATATACGGCCTCAAATGGAGCCATATCAATACTGAGTGATAGCTATTGTTATAAGAAAACTCAATCAATGGCAAATGGTCATCCCAATTTCCCTTAAAATTGATCACGCAAGCTCCTAACATTATTCCAAAGTTTGGATAGTACGCTCCACTTGCCCATCAGTATGAGGATGAAAGGCCGTACTAAACTTCACACGAGTACCAAGACCCTTTTGGAAAGATTTCCAAAATTGAGAAGTGAATTGGGTACCACGATCGGAAATAATGAACAGAGGTAGTCCGTGCAACTTTACCATTTCTCTCAAGTACAACTTGGCATAGTCCACCGCCGAATAGGAAATCTTGACGCGAAGGAAATGAGTCGA
>JAJOOS010080373.1:0-85106 GCA_029582725.1 Solanum chiquidenum | reverse complement strand
GCTCCAAACCTATAGTTTTTACACCACTAAGCTATATGCTTAGCGATAGTTGTTTCTATCGTAGGGGCTGATCGCGATGATGCTTGAAGTTGGCCATTTAAGATGGAGATTTTGAAAGCCTCAAGGAAGATCACATTTGCATATAGGCATATATAGTTTGTATAAACCTTGGGACTTGTACATGATCTTTGTGTTGTATATTTACAAGAATTTTGAGGGCTGATTTGGTCATGTCACAATGGGTTGTAATATAAGTATGGTTATATGTTTTTATATTTTTGGGGTGTGTAAACCCAAGCCTTGTAATATACTAATTGCTATATGTCTTGAAAGTTGTGTGAAGCATGAGCCGGCTGATTTTGGTACTTGGACGCTTGTGATATTCTTGTTATTTCACCCTCTAGTGTGAGGTTAATATATGCACGAAGATCTGGTCGGTTAGTTGCTTAATTTTTTTTAGTTGGAGTTTGTTATGAATCTAATCCCTCTACTAGATTAAAATCAATTTGGCCATAGTTAACCTCTTTTAAATGTCGCAAGTACTTAATTATATTTCTTGTTCAAGTGGTAGTATATTTTCGAAAGGGTCGCTACATCAACGCCCAACCTCTCTTCAATAGACACATCAAAACCTCGCTCCACAATACTGACTTGAGATCGCTTTCCTTCTTCATAGACCTAGAAATATTGAAAGTACCTATTCATTATTTAATCAGAACTTCATCTGCCCTCTCTCCATATCGACCAAGGAACGCCAAATAGCAAGGAATTGTCTCCTTAAGATGATGGGAACCTCAAAATCAACCTCACAGTCAAGTATCACAAAATCTGCTAGAAAAATGAACTACTCCACTTTCACAAGGACATCTTGAAGAACACCAATGGGCTTCTTCACAGTTCTATCGGCTATGATTAGTCGCATCGCAGTCGGTTTTGGAGCCCCTAGTCCTAATTTCTTGTAGATAGATAATGGCATCAGATTAATGCTAACACCCAAATCACACAAGGCCTTCGCAAAATGCAACAACACAATGGTACAAGGAATAGTGAAAGCACCAGGATCCTCTTTCTTATGCACAAGTGACCTAGTGGCAATAACACTGCAATGTTTCAACCTCTCATCATTCCCAAAACTGACGGCCCTATTTTTGGTCAGTAAATCCTTCATAAACTTCGCATACCCAGGCATTTGATCCAAAGCTTCTATCAACAGAACATTGACGGAAAGATGTTTCAACATAGTAATGAACCTGCGATATTTTCCTTCTTCGGTCTTTTCACCAATCTCTGTGGGAATGGCGGTGGAGGTCTAGGCATGGGAACAACTTTTTGGGTCACCTCCTCTTCCTTCTATGTATCATTCTTAGACTCTCAAGGAACCTCGATCTCATCATCGTCTCTTTCTCCCACAATTTCAACCTCAGACGGCATATGAGGATCAATGGTTTGTTTACCTCCTCGAGTAGTGACTGCCATACAATGCCCATCATTCTTCGAATTCTGGATGGTGTTGCTAGGAAGTGTGCCAGGCTGACGTGGGTTCACTGTAGTGGACAACTGATTAAACTGCTGCTCAATTTGCTTGATTGACACTGCATAGGCATCAACTTTTTGACCGATTCCAAACAAGTCGTTTTGCATCTCTTTCACATTCTCATCAGTCGCATCAAACCTCTTCATCATCTTTTGCATCATATCCTCAATGCGTGACATACTACCCCCAGCTTCTCTATTTCCAGATTCCTGATTTGCAGATGGAACATAAGGCCCAACTCTCTCATTTCTGTTGCCATAGTTTTTCTGGTTGTAGTTGTTATCGCGATTGTAGTTCCCATCCCGGACATAGTTTTCCTCTCGATTGTAGTTTCCATAGTTACGACCTTGGCGCCAATTATCCGAGTTGGAACCTTGGGCGTTGGCTCGGAAACCCTCCGTCTGATCATTCACCAAATACGCATCCTCCTCATAATAGCATTCCTCAACTGGTGGTGGTAGAGTTCTAGTTCGCTAATTTATCACATTCACCTTCTCTGCACCTCCACTCACATGCTTCAATACTAACCCAAGTTTTGTCCTCATCTGAGCCATCTCCTCACGAATGTCATCAATAGATTGATTGGTGCTGCTTGAACAACGAATGTGCTTCTTCCAGTATTAGCTTTTCTAGTGCTCCAAGCCCTATTATTCTGGGAAATCTTCTCCAATTTCTCAGCGATCTCCTCAAAAGTGCACTCACCATCGGATCCTCCAGCGATAGTATCTAGCACAACTTTTCCGTTGTCATCCTACCCTCTATAGAAATACTCCTTTAATGACTCATTTATGTGGTGATTCATATCACTTCTGATGAAGGCAATGAATCTATCCCAAGAACTGGTCACAGACTCTCCAGGTAGTGCAACAAAATTATTCACCTTGTCCTTGTGGTTAAGCTTCTTAGACACTAGGAAATACTTTGCCATGAACACTCGATGTAATTGGTCGCATGTATGAATTGAATTATATGAAAGCTCAGCAAACCACATCGCAGCATCACCGGTCAATGATAGAGGGAAGACTCTCAACCCTATGACCTCCATATCCAACTCTGGTCACCCCACACAACTTTTATAAACACTTCTCAATTTAGCCATGTGACCATGCATATCTTCCAAATCTAGCCCAGAGAACAACCCTCTCGCTGTAAGCATCTGCATAAGACTGCTGGTCACCACAAATGTATGCCTTGGAGGTAGAGGAGAAAGAACAATGGGCCCTTTTGATTCAATTGTATTGAAGTCAAGCCTGTAGTTATCACGCAACCTTGGTTTTGGCGGATTATGTATCCTTAATGCATCTCCGATAAGATTTCCACCATGAACCTGAGCTTGCACATTAACAACCCAGGAGGCTGCAATTGTACTCCATCACCTAGATTCTCTCCTATTGGATTGATTTGGACCCCTTGAATATTCATTTTTCTCAAAGTTTTCCTCAACTCTGAATCATAGAGGGTCAATGGTTCGCCTCGACTCCGTGTACTTGGCATACACTAGAGTAGAAACCTATAGAAACCAAAAACAAAAGAAAACGTAAAATTAGGAAATAATTGACTAAAGTTCAATAATGTAGTTAAACTTAATCCAAAAGCCTTATTCCCCGGCAGCGGCGCTAAAATTTGATACACTCAAATTACACCTATATTAAAGAAGTATAAGCGGTCATCGTCAAATAAAGAACCCAACTTGTAGGTTGGGGTCGATCCCACGAGGAATATGGTTCAGACTTAAACTTAACTCACTATTATATCCATTTAGTCAAACTATTTCCGAAATAAGTAATTAAAGGGGGGGGGTTGTAAGCAAATAACCGATGGTTGTTTAAGTAACAAGTGAGCAGGATTCAAACCTTAAGTTATCAATATGAGAGAGAAACTAGGGTTTGTGTGTTCCCCATAAGCTCTTAATGCGGTAATCCTAATAATAGTAATCATTTCCTAGTGTTTTACATGCAAAGTTGGTAAGATAGATATCCTTAGGTGATTGGTCCTCCAAATAGGGAATTTCACCACGCACCTTGGTCCAGCTACGAGTGTATACTTTACTAACCCTTAACTTTACCTCAGATTAGACATCACATCAATGTATGACTTAGTTTTCACCCTCGCACTAATTGACATTAGATTATTAGATAGCATCCATTAAATCTCTGTTGTTAATTCTTTTCTCATTAACTACCTCCTTGGTCCGGCAAGTAGCAAAGAGACGAGTTCTAACGTTGGCCACCGTTAAAAAGACTTCTAAGTGAAAGAATTACCAATACATGCATAAACACTATTCAAGAATTACTTAATTATTATTCATTCGTTGTTAATTGCTCATGGTTCCCACAACCCTAGTTGTGGATTTAGCAACTTATGCTTGAAAGAACACAATTCATGTTTTGATAAAGAGAATTCATGAACTTACAATTAGAGTAGAACAAACCCAAAATCTCCAATTGAATTTCATAGTCAAAATCTTGTAAAACGAAATTCGAAAGTCAAATTGCTAAAGTTGCAAGTTAATTCCACCAAATACCAAGAACTAAAAGTAAACAATAATGTGTAACCCGCAAAAATGAGTTTTACATACCATATTTATAGAAAAACATGTCCTAAACAAAAAGGAAACAAAATAAGAAAATAAACTTCTGGAACGCGGCATCAATCGACGACTCGACCTACGGTCCGTAGGTCCTCTTCCGTTGGTCAACACTTAGAACTTTTCAGCAGGACCTGGAGCCTTCACTCTCAGATCATCAACGATGGACGTGCAGGACGGTCCTCTTCTGTGGCTCCACACTTAGGATTTTTCATTAGGTACTAAAACTTCAACTCTCTGAACTCATTCGACGGATGTGCAGGACTTCCCGTTGGTCGACCTACGGTCCGTCAGTCACTTCGTAGTTCCACACTTGGTCATAATTCCCTGATGATCCATCCACACCTACCCAACGACGGTCCATCACAGGACCTACAGTCCGTAGACCACTTTTGTGGGTGGCACCTTCTGCATACTTTCAGCTGTCATCTCACTCAACCGCGTCCAAGCCTATTTTCTGCAAACATAACTCATAAAATATTATTTCTAATACAAAATGGCCCTAAACACACACAACTCTTAAGTGAAATGTATCTAAAATACCGTAAACTCACGATATATCACTTGTATTCATTTTTATTGGTTAGAGCATACATATGATAATTTATAATTTTTTTCGTATCAATACAATACCAAACATTATAAGAGTCATTCATACGGAGTTTGATTTACCATTTGAAGAGTAAAATTAAAGTAGAAAACTTGCAGTGTATTTGAGAAAATTTTGAATTTCCTTTAGTGTTTAATGTTAAACAAAATTAACTCCAGTCTTACACCACTTCTTCTTAACTTTTAACCTTAAATTAGAACACAAATGGCGTGTTAGATGGATAATGCTTTTAGAAAAAAATAAGTGGATTTTTTAATTTATTTTTGTGTATTTAGTAGGTAAGCCAAAAATATTATCCTAAAAATATTTATATATATTTAGAAAAATACTACGAGAGGTGCAGTTGGGAGGTAAGGGTGTGGGAAGATAGGGATGAACGGTAAGAGGCAGAGGCGTATCTGAGGGGGCGAGGGGTCACCGGGTTCACGTGAACCCATGGTCCCCTCCCGAGATCATATATAGTAGTGTTATATTTTTTTAAAAATATTGAAATTTAGATGTGTGAACCCACACTTGAAGTATCACATAATGCGATTATGACTGGGTGCACCTCTCTCCGCGAGGTTAGAAATTCGAATTTTATATTTATCTTATTTTATTTTTCTTTCTAAAATTAAATAACACTTCTCTAAGTTGTAATTGGTGTGTGTGTCTATATATATAAGAATTAATTTTAGACCTATAATTTTAAAATTTTAATGGTTTTCAGTAGTAAAAACCTAAATGCCGAATCGATCAAATTTATTTTATAACTGTGCACCCCTCATCTCAAAATCCTGGATACGCCTCTGATACAAGGAATGGGGATGAAGATGAGGTGTGTTAGATGTTGGGGAAGACATAATCAATCTGAAATATCACTAGCTAGTGCAACTTATTTTCCTTACTTTCACAACGAAAGTTATTTTTCGTATTTTTACAGAGTTTATGTAGGCTGAGTCATGTAAGGGAGGTTAGGGTTATCATAGTTTCTAGAAAAAAGACTACCAATTAAATCATATCAAATTGAATTGATTTTTAGATGATGGTTATTATATAAATTTATAATTAGAGTGAATAATTAGATAGATTTTTTATTTTATAAAAATTAGCCAAAATAATATCGAACCAGTATCATACCAAATAATATGTGTAAAAGATATTATATATATTAAGTTAAAAATAATAACATATTAAACATTTTGGTTTAAACGTCGTGTGATGGAAGAGACTTCAAGCGGCTACATGAATAATACTCAAAGTCCCAACACCAAAACTTATTGTACTACTCCGACCGAAATTAAATTAAATTAATACTAACATCTCGACTTTAGAATAGTAACTGCTAAGCTACAAGGTACTCCGATGATTTTTTATAACAAACTACAAGTTATTAGATATTTTCTCTCTCTTATGATTTAAATTTCTCTTATTTGATACTTAATTTAAGTAAACTCAGTTATTTATTTTCATTTTGATGATTTCTTCTCACTTGTGTGATTTAATCTTTTTATTTTATCTTTGCTTAGTATTGTTTCACACTACCACAAAATATGAGATGAATCTCTATTCTTGTTTTCTTTCCTATTTTCATGATTCATCACTTTTTAAACAATAAAAATATTTAATGAGAGCTATAAGCACACGGTAACACGTTCTAACTTTTATATTATTATTTTTATAAGAACATAAAAAATTAATCAAATCGTATTGATATTATAAAGAAAAACCAAAATGATGGGATATTTTGAAAAGTAATTTTGATTATATAAAATAAAATAACTAAAAATTGATACGATAATTTTTTTATAAAATAACAATACAGTAAAACCTCATTAAATTAATACTCGTTAATTATTAATATCTCTAAGATAATACAATGAAAAAACCCCACTTATTTCAATAAGATAATAAGATAATATATTTTCAGAAGACCCCTATATAAATATATGGTCCCATCAAAATTATAAATTAATAATTCTTTAAAAGTACAAATATATCTAAGACAACTTAGTGAAATATGATTCTACTGTTAACCTCATAAAACCAGTTGATTTTGATAAACGACTCTTAACAATTATTCATACCCTTCGCAGGAAAAGAAATCAGAAAGCAAAGGAGCCAAGCATATAGCACGAAGAAGGGAAGAGATACGATCTGATAACCAACGGAAGAAAGGAAAGCCATGATTAGAGGAATTCCAAATCAATTCAACATACCCACAATCCTAGAAATAATTCAGTCTAGCAAAGACTAATTCAAAGATCAACAATCCAACCAAGAATCAAGTGGGCTATGAAGATAAGGAAGTCAACAATCCATCCAAGAATCAAGGGGGCTATTAAGAGAAGGAAGAGAATCAATTCAAGCCGAGATTCGAGAAGATCATTTAAAGAAGGAAGTAAAACAATTTGATCATGCACATATCTAATATTGACATGAATTAGCAAATCGCCTCAATCAATGAATCTCTCAATATCCTTGATTGAGAGAAACACCCTTGGGGTTTTCCTTACAAGAGAAAGCAGCATACCTATCTATAGAGACCTCATTTAGTCTTAGTTATCAAGTACGGACTTCACTTGAACTTGTACTATTGTCTTCTGTTGTCTTTCATAAAAAACATTGTATTCTCATAAGTAAACAATTGAAAAAAGAAAAGAGAAAGAACAATCTAAGTGTAAGTTGTACAAGTAAAGGTTTTGTCAAAGTAGAAGATCTGATTTGCATATCAGACAGGGCTCCGAGTAGAAATACTTTGTAAACACCCAAGTTCTCTACAAGCTCTTAAGGAAACCCTTGAAACCAAGGGGACTGGAAGTAGGCACCACATCGATGTTCTGAAGTAGTATAAAATTCTCTGAGTCCTTTATTTACTGCATTTACTCTTATCTTATATTGTTAAACTAATTTGTAGGTGAGTCGACTATCCCACACATAAAGTCGACTAAAGAAATTTTTTAATTCACCCCCTCTTCACTTTCAATTGGTATCAGAGCAAGTCTCACAGATAAAGTTCTTAACCACACTTGAGCAAAGATCTATGGCGAACTGTCAAATCCCTGATGCTTTCCTTCAAGACGGACATTCCTCAAACCGGCCCCCTTACTTCAATGGTCAACAATACTCTCATTGGAAAGACAGATTTAGAATTTTTGTTATCTCAAATGACTTCATGGCATAGATAGTCATCAAGAAGGGACCAAAGCCAATTCATGGACTCACTGGAAAGGACACTACTGACAAACCCTTTGATCCAGAATTCTTTGACATTACAAAGGAATAACAAGAGGTAATCTAAACTAAAGCTAGGGCAATAAGCTTGTTGTACTGTGCAATTAGCAGAGTAGAATATGAAATGATTTTTAACTTGTGAAACTGTAAAAGAAATGCAGGACAAACTTGAAGTTACCTATGAAGAAACCAACAAAGTCAAGGAAGCCCGACTCAGTTTACTGAAGAACGAATATGAGTTGTTCAAAATGGCAGAAGATGAAAACGTTGAGAACATGTTCTTAAGGTTCAGCAAAATCATTTGTGAGCTCAAGTCTTTGGGTATGATATACTCAAACGGACTACAAGTGAGGAATCTCAATAGAAGTCTCTCAAAAGCATGGGAAACTAAAGCAGCCATTTTAGAAAATGGAGATCTGGACAAACTGACTTATGACAAACTCAGAGGAAATCTTATGTCTTATGAACAAAGTCATATTAACAGATACCACAAAGATGATAAAAGAAAAACTGTCGCATTCACTGCTGGAACTACTGAAGTTGAAGAAGAGATAGATGAAGCTCAAAGTGAGGGAATGACCCTCATCAATCGAGGAGTTAGCTAAATGCCGAGTCAAATGAGGCAAAGGCCTCAACAAATTTCAAGAACAATGAATACCAAAGAAATGATGATCGATGCTACTACTGCGAAAAACTAGGCCACATTAAACAAAATTATCCAGAGCAAAAACGGAGAAACAACTGAAGAAGTGAAGATTCAAAAAGTCTTGAAGCCTGGAGTCAAGGATAAAACATCTGAAGATGATCATGATGAAACCGCCAACATATGATTCATGGCAGTAGGGGAATCAAGTGAGGTAAGACCTTTTAACTATTCAAATTTCAATGACTTATAGAACTCTCTGATATGGTTACTAACGAATTGCAGAAAGTTATCAATGAATATAACAAACTTGCTCAAGAAAAGAAGGACTGGAAAATTCTTCTAGAAACAAGTCATATTGAAGTCGACTTGCTGAAAGAAGAACCGGAGGAAGTAAAAATGTAGTTGAATAACATCAGAAAGTCTCCTAGTCACAGTTCCATTAGATCCAATAGATCTATCTTAATTGTCTCCTATAATTCCTCTTTTCATTTTGCTGATAACTCCGTTCAAATTACTTGTTTTACTTGCGGTGATATAGGCGATAAATCTTTTTACAGCAGGAAATATTCCTCTAAAAAATGGATTTGGAGACCAAAAGCTGTTAATCCTAACCCTCAAGAAACCAAAAATATTTGGGTACCTAAAATAAATTAATCTATTTGTCTTGCAGGAGCAAACGAAGAAAACCTAAAAAAAGAGAATGTGGGTAATAGACAGTGGATGCTCCGTACATATGTGCGGAAAAAAATAAAACTTCAAAACTCTTACAAAAATTGATGGAGGATATGTACTGTTCAGAGACAATGCAAAAGGAGAAGTAGTAGAAGTCGGATAAATCACTCTCAGCTCATCATGAGATCTATCAGAAGTATATCTTGTAGTTGGGTTCAAACACAACTTGCTTATCATCACTCAACTATGTGATATTGGATTCAAAATCTCATACAACACTACAAATTGCACCATCAGACATACGACTAAGGATATCACATTCATTGGAGATCGTGTTGATAATATATGCGTTCTAAATAATATTGACTTACTTACACTTACATGTATCACTACAGTGTCAAACAAATCTTGGCTATGCCATAGAAAACTTGGTCACGCAAGCATGCATGCCCTTGAAAAATGGTCCAGACTTGAACTAGTCATTGGACTTCCAAAGTTAAATTTTGAAAAAGGACCATATAAGTGACGCTTGTCAGCTTGGTAAGCAAATTCGTTCTTCGTTCAAGGTCAAGGATACTGTAAGTACCACTAAACCTCTACAACTTCTGCATATGGATCTCTTTGGTCCCACTCGAATAGCTAGTATTGGTGGTAGGAAATATGATTTCGTCATTGTCGATGACTTCTCAAGATCCACCTGGGTCATATTCCTATCTCATAAAAATGAAGATTTCATTGACTTTGAAGTGTTTTGTAGAAAAAATCAAAGAGAAGCAAGATATTTTATTTCTACAATTCATAGCGATCACGGTGCAGAATTTGAGAATAAAGTGTTAGAGGATTTTTGTGATAAAAATGGTTTCATTCAAAACTTCTCATCTCCTAGATCACCATAGCAAAATGGTGTGGTAGAAAGGAAAAATCGTTCATTACAGGACACAGCCAGAACCATGCTTCTTGATCGAAATCTCTCTGACCATTTCTGGGCAAAAACAATAAGTATCGCGTGTCATATTCTGAATAGGTGCCTGATCACACATATATTAAAGAAAACTCCATATGAAGTATGAAGAGGTTCGAAGCCTAACATTAACTACTTTCATCCTTTCGGATGCAAATGTTTCATGCACAACAACGACAAGACAAATCTGGATAAGTTTGATCCAAGAAGTGATGAAGGTATATTCTTAGGTTATGCACCTATCAGTCGTGCATTTCGAGTTTTTAATAAAAGTACTTTGAGTGCTGAAGAATTTGTCCATGTTGTTTTTGATGATACTAACCCAAGAATGTAGGAAGTAGAAATTACTGATGATGAAACTAATCCTACTTTGAATACTGAAAGTCTCACAAACATGTCAGATCAAACTACACCAGATGAGTCGACTACTCTAGAATTAGAGCTGACTATCCTAGTTGAAAAGACTAACATTCCCAGAGAATGGATACATAACTCTAGCTATCCAAACCACTTCATCATGGGTAAGACAACCGACTAAATACAAATCAAAGCTTCATTGAAAAAACAAGCATCCGTAGCACTAGTTTCTCAAATTGTTCCTAAACGTATAATGAGGCAATTGATGATGAATCCTGGAGACAAGCAATGAAAGAAGAACTTGATCAGTTTGAAAGAAACCAAGTATGGACTCTTACTGAAAGACCGAAAAACTGTTCAATTATTGGAACCAAGTGGGTTTTTCGAAATAAGCTAAATGAAGATGGAAAAGTTATTCGCAACAGAGCAAGATTGGTAGCTCAAGGGTATTCCCAACATGAAGGTATTGATTACGATGAAACTTTTGCTCTGATAGCAAGGTTAGAATCCATTCGTATTCTTCTCGCATATGCATCCTTTAAACGTTTTAAACTTTTTCAAATGGATGTAAAAAGCACTTTCTTGAACGGTTTTATAAAAGAAGAAGTTTTCATCAAACAACCCCTAGGGTTTGAAAATCCTTCTTGTCCTGACTATGTTTACAAACTTTTCAAAGCAGTTTACGGTCTCAAACAAGCTCCAAAAGCTCGGTCAGAGAGATTAAGTACTTTTTTACTTCAAAATGATTTTCAATGGGGGAAAATTAACACACCACTTTTCATTCAAAGATCTGGTACATATTCTTACACCTCAAATCTATGTTGATGATATTATCTTTGAAAGTTCTAACTCCTCTCCATGTGAGAACTTTGCTAATCTTATGAAGGGGTTTTTTGAAATGAGTCTAATAGGAGAACTCACATTCTTCCTTGGATTACAAATCAAACAGTCAATTGATGGAACGTTTATCAGTCAAACCAAATATACAAAGGAACTTATAAAAAAGTTCGGCCTAGAAAAGGGAAAAGCATTCGAAACTCCCACGAGTCCATCTACTTGCCTTGAAACAAATGCACCAAGAAAAGATGTGGATGAGAAAATGTATCGTGGAATGGTCGGGTCACTATGGTCGGTTCACTACTCTATCTCACTGCAAGTTGACCAGATATTATGTACAGTTTATGCAAGTGTGCACACTTTCAATCTACTCCAAAAGAATCGCATCTCACTTCAGTAAAATGAATCATTCGCTATTTGATTGGAACTACAGACTTGGGGATATGGTATCCTCACTCCTATCACTTTGATTTAATTGGATACTCAGATGCTGATTTTGCAGGTGACAAAAATGATCGCAAGAGTATTAGCGGAACTTGTCAAATTTTAGGACAATCTTTGATCTCATGGCACATAAAAAAAACCTCAGTTGCACTATCTACTACAAAATCTGAATATCTAGCCGTCAAAAGTTTTGGTACTTAATTATTATGGAGGATACATCAATTAGTTGATTATGATCTCTCTTACAAAGCGGTTCCTATTTTTTTTGCGATAATACTAGTGTCATTAGCCTTTCTAATATACTATGCATCATTCTAGAGCTAAACATATTAATATTCAACATCGTTTTATTAGAGATCATGTTGAAAATGGCGATTTCTCTCTATATTTCGTCGATTCTCAAAATCAATTACATGACATTTTTATAAAACCCCTTTCTTAAGGAAAGATTTTGTTTCCTTCAAAATTGTGTTGGTATTACTTGTTTTAATTAATATGATTTTTTCCTTGTATGTCTTTAATGTGTTTTTCTTTTTCAGATTTTTTGTCCTTAATATTATATGTTCGCCCTTTCCTCTTCTCCATAACTCCCATCTTTTGACTTCCTTTCAGACGTCACCCCTTCATTTCGAACTGTTTTTTTTTTTCAAAAGCCCTACCATTTTCTCCCCCCTCTTTATTTATCTTCTTTCTTTTTTTTCTCTCATCCAAAATGCCTAGAACTCACTCTATGGCTTCTCTCAAGAACTTAACTTCTTCGAGTTCCTTCGAAGTGAACATCATGTCTCTCTTTCGATTCCTCTGATGAATCACTCGATTCTCTTACCTCTTCCATCAAAAGAAAAGCTTCCTCTATCAAAAAGAAGAATCAGAAGAAACCTTGTCCTAATGCGTCAGGATCTCTCTCCTGAAGACATGCAAAGATTTTGTGGAGTCGACCAGAGAACAGGTATGACAGCTTCAAAATTCAACCTATTATTTCAGGACGTGTTATCAATCTCAGTCAGTTGAGCGACTCTCAATGTCCGATAAGTTCATTTCTCAAGGCTCAAAAACTCTCATTGCTGTTTAGTCTGTGTGGTCTTGAATTTTTTGAAGAAGTTATTCGATTTTTCCATGCAAGTCTCCGCATCTCTACTAATAATGGTGAGGCGAAAACCCTTGTAATGGGATGTCGTATTATTATCAATGAACTGTTGTTTGAAGATGTGTTTGGTACTAAGTTTTCTGGTGTAATTTCGTATATGAACGAAGCTTGGCCCGATGATTTTGAGGTTTCTCTAGAAGGTGCTAAGAGAGTTGTAGCCGAGCCAGACTTTGACTTATCTAATTTTGGGCCTCTATCTCTTTGTTTTGAACATTGCCTTCTGGCACATATTGTTGCCACCACTCTTATTTCTAGAAAAAGATCTCTGAGTAGTATTTCTACTTGGGACGTGTTTGTTCTCTACTTCTTACTTAAGAAATAACCCATCAACTAGGCGGTTTGGTTCGAAGAATACATGCTGGAAAGTGTTGAAGACCCTAATGCCTCTGCAAGTCTGCTGTACGGGTTACTCATCTCGCGCATCCTGGTGGATCGTTCCATGGATCTCTCTATGTTTACATCTATTGTTATTAATTCTACTTATGACACTCGTACTTTCTCTAGTATGGGGTATGTGCAGGTGGAAAACAAATGGGTGAAAAAGGACTCTGTTAAAGTGAGAGCTGAAACCATCAAACCCACAAAGATCTCTGCAGAGTCAGCTACCCTCCTGATGCAGGACAATGATGAACTCAAGACTCACATTTGGCGGTGGAACGTGGTTTGGAGACTCTTCATGATGCTATCAAAAAGGTATTTCACCTTCAAAATAATACGAGCACTAACGTTGGTAAGTTATGTATTGCTATGACTGACATAAAACATGAAGGAATCTCCACAATCAACAAGTTGTCTCTCTCAAAAGTGGAGTCAACTCCTCAAACAATGACCTTGTTGTCACTGTCTAGACCTCTTACTCCAATCTCTCTAGAAATGTGAAACGCTCCTACAACTCCTTTTGTGGAAAGGTCATCAACACCCTTAAGTACTTTCTGGGTGATCGCTAAAATCTAACCTGGATCTTTTGGTTTTCGTCTGCTACTTTTGAACTATCTTTCAATAGGGGGTATGTCCCTACTTCTCTCTATTTTTTTTGGATTGCTTATTGAGGTCTTTGTCCTGCTAACTGTTGCTCTGCTATTATCTATTGCTACCTCGTTTGGCTTTATCCTATGTGTCCTAGTTTTTTTTCTTTTTGATTAATGCAAAAGGGGAGGGTTTGTTCCCAAAATTTTCATAAAGGCAGGGGAGCTAACACAACCAGTGAAACCAAAAAAGCAGGGGGAGCTACGAATCAAACTAGGATCTACAAACAGACACACCATGAAAAACAGGGAAGCTCCATTATCTCTCTAAAAGCATTATATTAAATTGTGAATTAATTGTCATTATCAAAAAGGGGGAGATTGTTAACCTCATAGAACCAATTGATTTTGATAAACGACTCTTAACAATTATTCGTACCCTTCGCAAGAAAAGAAATAAAAAAGAAAAGGAGCCAAGCATATAGCACCAAGAAGGGAAGATATACGATCTGATATCCAACGGAAGTAAGGAAAGCCATGATTAGAGGAATTCAAAATCAATTCACCATACCCACAGTCCTAGCAACAATTCAATCAAGCAAAGACAAATTCAAAGATCAGCAATCCAACCAAGAATCAAGTGGGCTATCAAGAGAAGGAAGAGAATCAAATCAAGCCGAGATTCGAGAAGATCATCTCAAGAAGGAAGTAAAACGATTTAATCATGCACATATCTAATATGGACATGAATCAACCAATCGCCTCAATCAAGGATCCCTCAATATCCTTGATTGAGAGAAACACCCTTGAATTTTTCCTTACAAGAGCAAGCAACCTATCTATCTATATAAACCTCCTTTAGCCTTAATTATGAAGTACGCACTTCACTTGACCTTATGCTATTGTCTTCTGTTGACTTTCATAAAAGCATTGTATTCTCATAAGTATACAACTGAAAAAGAAAAGAGAAAGAAAGATCTAAGTGTAGGTTATACAAGTAGAGGTTGTGTCAAAGTAGAAAATCTGATTTGCATATATCAAACAGGAATTCGAGTCGAAATACTTTGTAAACACCCAAGTTCTCAACAAGCTCCAAAGGAAACCCTTGAAATTCAAGGGGACTGGAAGTAAGCACCACATCGATGTTTCGAACCAGTATAAATTGTTTGAGTCATTTACTTACTGTAGTTACTCTTATCTTATATTGTTAAACTAATCTGCAGGTGAGTCGACTAAAGGAATTTTTTAATTAACCCCCCACCCCCTCTTCACTTTCATCTACTGTGTTTTTGTTTTTTGTTAAAACTTAATGCAATAAGCATGATACATAAATTAATAAGATACAATGATATTGATGTAATCAAAATTAACCTTCATTGAATCTTAAAATACTTTTTAAATTAGTAAATATTAATTTATCGATTAAATAATACCTCTAAAAAATAATAATATTTGATAATCCCACATATATTAATTTAGTGATATTTTAGTGTACCATTAACACCCCTGGGAAGAAAAACCAAAATGATAGGATGATATGAAGACAAAGAGTTGCAAGCCACATATTCTCTTACAGTCAATCATATGCATTTGATTTTTTATAAAGCAACCTTAGCTTTCAAAGTGGGGTTTTAATTTATTATGAATTTCCCTATATAAAATAATATATGTTGTTCAATTATTTTGTTTCCCCTTTAAATAATATATGTTGGAAAGATGATTCTTAAAATAAGAAATTATACTATATTGGTACAAGTAGTAAAATAGATACTAAATTTTAATGAAGACGGCATAGTTTGTCGGCAAGGATACGATACGAGGTTTTAATGCCTTAGACGTGGCTATTTCCCCTCCTTTCACAACTCTCCCCATTTCCTTTTTAAAAAAATTAGAACAATTTGATCGGTTATTTTTTTAAAAAAATATATCATTTTAATTTTTCAGGAATTTTATAATATATGATAGGATTAAAATTCGATTTTTTAAAATCATCTCAATCACATCAATTTCTCTTTGATATCGGTGCGATTAGATTAATTTTCAATTTATTTATTTTTACTTTTAAAGTATTATCTCAGAACACACTATTACTAAAATATTTCTTTTATGAGTGTGTTCTAGAAGAAGCACTATAATATATTTTTTCACCAAAAAGCTAAAAATGTAAAATCTTATTGTCGTATTATTTGATCTTAAACTTTTAAAAGGAGTGCTTGCGTATATTGATTTTGCCATATTATTTGCTAATTTCTATTATAGTATCTTTTAATTTAAACCTAATTAATTAAAAATTAATTAAAAGGAAAAAACCCAAAGTCATCACCAGAAGTCTAGGACCCAGGTTTTACTCATATTTGAAAAATGTTATAAAATACATTTTATTATTTAACATATTGTTAATTTAAAAGGTAAAGACCCAAAGTCATCACCAAAAGTCTAGGACCTAGGTTTTAGTCATACTAGGTAAATTACATGCGCTTCGCGCGATGGTGAACTATGTCAATAATCTACTTCTGAACATTTGATTATATAAGTGTTTTCAAGTGAGTACAACCCTACGATAAATTGTCAAGAATATTTTATCCAAAGATGAAGTAAAATATTTTTTTAATCTTAAAACCAAAAAGACTCTAAGTGTTTATGCATTTTGTTATTAATTCTTCATTTTACTGTAGTTATTCATCACCAAAGTCTTTTAAAAAGATATGTAGTTGTTTCATTGTCTATATTTATATTTTCAAAAGTGGTACAAACATTTTATTCATCAATTGCGATAATTTTTCTCCTATTCAAGGTCTCTACATACAGAATCTAAATATTATACATCTTATATAATTAGTTGTGTACTTGATAAGTTAATTAAAATTTAAAAACACATCTCTTGGAGTTCAATGAAATAGCGTATGTCGTTCAAATAATTTGGATTAAATGATGTCTTGGCAAGTCCCTTATTAAAAATCATTCGCAGTCGATGACACTACTTTGATAGCCAAAAGGCATATTTTGTTGTTTATGTTTCGATCAATATGGTTAAAACTTCATTTTTTGCGACTTTTAATCTAATGTTTATAAGGAGATAATTATTTCTTTAATATTTGATTAATATGGATTCATCCTATTTTGAGGGGTAATTCATTGACTCCAATCCAACATTTGAACCCCAAACTTTTGATTAAGGTTGAGTACAATACTTACCATCCCACTACATTCCTTTATTTTTTGGATGTTACTAATCGATTGAATGTTTCGATAAGATAGAAAGTTGAATAACTAAAACTCCAAGGTAGTGTGGAACCATCATAACTTCAAAACACTCAAAAGTCCCTTCTTGGACATCCCATGGATCTTTTAGCCACTGAAATTCTATAAAGATCAAAGTCATTTATTTGACAAGTTTAAGAATTTTAATCTACATGACACTAATACTCTAATGATTACATCAAAACTCTTGATTAACATATCTTTACTTCAACATAATAATCAAAAGCATAAACATAAACAATAAAGTTTGAAACATGTACTCAAAAACAACAATTAATAACATAAGCATAAATTAATGACTGTAAAAAAATATATCAGGATATTTTACGGTCCTTATAGATGCTTCTTTTAAATGATCTCATGTGTGCCTATTGTCATCTCGCAACTTGGCATTTACAAAATTGTTGGCACAAATAATACAATTACGGACACAGTTTCCTGATAATTAGATTAAGTCCATTCGCCTTGATAACGTTGTAGAGTTTTCATCCCAAACATTTAATGATTATTGTATCGATTGGGATAAGAGTTGAACATCCTATAGCTCATGTTAACACTCAAAATGGTCTAGCTGAGTCATTAATTAAACGACTGCAGTTGATAGCAAGACCATTATTTATGAAAACTAAGTTGTCAACTTTTGTGTGGGGTCATGCAATTTTGCATGCTGCAACACTTATTCGTCTCAGACCGATAAATTATCATAAGTTTTCCCCATTGCAATTGGTTTTGGGTCAACAACTCAATATATCTCATCTAAGAATTTTTTAATGCACTGTATAAGTGTCGGTAGCACCACCACATCGCACTAAGATGTCCCCAAAGAAGGTTAGGAATATATATCGGGTTTGAATCACCCTCCATTATTCTCTAGCTTGAATCACTAACTGGAGATATGTTCACAGTCTGATTCGCAGATT
Organism: Solanum chiquidenum; assembly: GCA_029582725.1. NCBI lineage: Eukaryota > Viridiplantae > Streptophyta > Magnoliopsida > Solanales > Solanaceae > Solanum > Solanum chiquidenum. The sequence continues at coordinate 66,952 of JAJOOS010080373.1, read as the reverse complement.
GTCGATTTGATGAGACACTTTTCCCAAAATTAGGGGGGAGAAAATAGTGAAATTAAAGGAGAAATTTTGTGGAAAAATCCATCATTGTCTCATCTTGATCCTCATACTTCCATTTGTGAGTAAGAAGTATAGAAGATCATTCATTTGCAGAAAATTGCAAATCAAATGTCAGACGCATTTACAGATTTGAAAAGGATTACTAAATCACATATCCCTGCAAAAAATGTTCCAATTCGAATTGATGTCCCTTTCGTACCATCTACTAGTGTCATACCTAATGAGTCAAAAGCACGCCGGAAGCGTGGTAGACCATTAGGTTCAAAGGATCAAAACCCTAGAAAAAAATAATTAAAAGGTCAAAATGTAACTATGAAAAAACCTCATATAGAAAGTCAAGATGTGAGTAATTCTGGTATCCTTGAAGGGATCAATGAACTTGAAACTCAAGAAAATAATGAACTATCCATAAAATCAAGTGATGATGAAACAAATCTAAATCGATCAAAAATAGCGGTGGATTATGTTTTTGCATACAATGTTGCATAAAAAATTATGCAAAATAGTGAGGATCTTGAACCTCAATCTGTTGTAGAATGTCGAGTAAGAAATGATTGGCCAAAATGGCAAGAAGCAATTCAATCAGAATTGAATTTACTTGTCAAGCGCAAAGTTTTTGGGCCTATAGTACAAACACCTAATGGTGTTAAATCTGTTGTCTATAAATGAATTTTTATGCGGAAAATGAATGAGAAAAATGAAATACAAAGGTACAAAGCACGTCTTGTTGCACAAGGATTTTCTCAAAGGCCTAGCGTCGATTATGAAGAGACATACTCACCCGTTATGGATGCAATAACATTGCAGTATCTCATTAGTTTCACGATCCATGAGAGGCTTGAAATGCATTTGATGGATGTGGTTATAGCCTACCTTTATGGATCACCTGATAATGAGATATACATGAAAATTTCTAAAGGATTCAAAATGCCCAAAGCATACAGTTCAAAGTCTCGGGAAATGTACTCAATTAGATTGCAAAGATCATTGTATGGTTTGAAGCAATCTGAACGCATGTGGTATAGCCGTCTTAGTGAGTATTTATCTAAGGAAGGTTATATAAATGATGTGATTTGCTCATGTGTGTTTATAAAAAAAACAATATCAGAGTTTGTTGTACTTGTTGTTATGTTGATGACATAAACCTTATTGGAACTCCAATGGAACTTCATAGGGCAATCGATTATTTAAAGAACGAATTTGAGATGGAAGATCTCGGAAGGACAAAATTATGTCTTGGTTTGCAAATAGAGCATTTGACAAACGATATTTTTGTTCATCAATATGCATACACAGAAAAGGTGTTGAAAAGATTTTATAAGGATGAATCACATCCATTAAGTACTCCAATTGTTGTTCGATCACTTGATGTGAATAAAGATCCATTTCGACCTCAAGAAAAAGAATGAGGAAATTCTTGAGCCTGAAGTACCATATCTCAGTGCAATTGGTGCACTAATGTATCTTGCTAGCACTACAAGGCTTGATATAACCTTTACGGTTAATTTGTTAGCAAGATATAATTATGTTCCTACTAGAAGACATTGGAATGGGATCAAACACATATAGCAGTATCTAAAAGGGACTATCGATATGGGCTTATTCTATTCTAATGATTGTAGTCCAGACCTTGTTAGTTATGCTGATGCATGATATTTATCTTACCCACATAAAGCTCGATCTCAAACAAATTACGTATTCACATGTGGGGGTACTACCATTTCTTAGAGATCTACGAAACAGTCTCGTGGCCACTTCATCAAATCATGCTGAGATAATAGTTATTCATGAAGCAAGTCGAGAATGTGTGTGATTAAGGTCCATAATACACCTTATTTGAGAAAAATGTGGTTTGAAATGAGACAAAGTACCCATAATTTTATATGAGGATAATGCAGCATGCATACACAACTCAGGGGATGATTCATAAAAGGAGATAGAACAAAACACATTTCACCAAAGTTTTTCTACACACATGAGCTCCAGAAGAATGTGATACCAACGTACATCAGATTCGTTCGAGTGATAATGTGGCTGATTTATTCACTAAGTCTTCGTCAACCGCAACTTTCGAGAAAATGGTATACAGGATTGGAATGAGAAAACTTGGATAACTGAATCGTGGTTTTCATCAGAGGGAGTAAAATACGTGTTGTACTCTTTTTTCCTTAATCAAGGTTTTATCCCACTGGTTTTCCTGACAAGGTTTTTAATGAGGCATCAAGTAATGCGTATTAGGAACAACTATTTATACTTGTTACTTCACTGAGAATTTTATTTTACATGGTCATCTAAGGGGGAGTGTTGTAAATGAATTAATGAATGTCAATTGTACATTTTTTATGCCTATAAAAGGCATTGTAACTTATATAGAAAACCACACAAAAATAAGAAAGACAAAAGTTTCCTATTTTATCTCTCTACTACATTCTTCCCTTCTTAGTTGTTATTAGTTTAATTTTAGTACTCAGTCTTTATTTTATAACATGACCTTTTAATTTTCTTTTTCTAGGGTTTTGATCCTTTCAACCTAATGTTCTACCACGCTTCAGGCGTGCTTTTGACTCGTTAGTTATGACAGTAGTAGATGGTCCTACAGGGACATCAATTCGAATTGGGACATTCTTTGCAGGAATATGTGATTTAGTAATCCTTTTCAAATCTGTAAATGCGTCTGGTATTTGATTTGCAATTTTCTCCAAATAAATAATCTTCTGTACTTCTTGCTCACAAATAAAAGTACGAGAATCAAGATGAGACAATGATGAATTTTTCCACAAAATTTCTCCTTTAATTTCACTATTTTCTCACCCTAATTTTGGAAAAAGTGTCTCATCAAATCGACAATCTGTGAATCGGATTGTGAACATATCTTCAGTTAGTGGTTCAAGGTAGCGAATAATGGAGGGTGAATCAAACCCAATATATATTCCTAACCTTTTTTAGGGGCTCATCTTAGTGCGATGTGATGGTGCTACCGGCACATACAACGTATCCAACAATTCTTAGATGAGATATATTGGGTTGTTGACCCAAAATCAATTGCAATGGGAAAATTTAATGATAATTTGTCGGTCTGAGACGAATAAGTGGTGCAAGCATGCAAAATTGCATGACCCCACACAGAAGTTGGCAGCTTAGTTTTCATAAGTAATGATCTTGCTATCAACTGCAGTCGTTTAATTAATGACTCAGCCAGACCATTTTGAGTGTGAACATGAGCTACAAGATGTTCAACTCTTATCCCAATCGATATTGTATGTTCAACTCTTATCCCAATCAATATTGTATGTTCAACTCTTATCCCAATCGATATACAATAATCATTAAATGTTAGGGATGAAAACTTTGCAATGTTATCAAGGCGAATGGACATAATCTGATTATCATGAAATTGTACCCGTAATCGTATTATTTGTGCCAACAATTTCGTAAATGTCAAGTTGCGAGATGACAATAGGCAAACATGAGATCATTTAGAAGAAGCATCTATAAGGACCGTAAAATATCTATATGGCCCACTTGGTGGGTGAATAGGTCCACAAATGTCCCCATGCATACGTTCCAAGAATGCAGGGGACTCAATATTGACTTTTGTTGGTGATGGTCTCACAATTAACTTGTCTTGATAACATGCATTACAAGAAAATTCACCATTTAAAAGAATCTTCAAATTCTATAATGGATGTCCATTTGAATTTTCTATAATTCGTCTCATCATTATAGACCCAGGATGTCCCAAACGATCATGCCAAAGTACGAAGGTATCAGAATTAGTAAACCCCCAATTTACTAAAGAATATGCCTCAATTGCACTAATTTTTGTCCAATACAATCCAGAAAATAAGGTTCTAAATTTTTTAGAACATATGTCTGCCCGGAGACATTTTTGGTTATACTAAGATATTCAAGATTCATTTCATCAATTGTCTTGATATGATAACCATATTTACAAATATCTTTGAAACTCAATAAGTTTCTCCGAGACTGAGGAGAAAACATATCATTATTTATTATGAGTTTAGTTTCCTTAGGAAAAAATATAATGGTTCTTCTGAAGACCTTGATCAAATTAGCACTACCAGATATCGTAGTAACATTCATATTGTCTATATTTAAATGAGAAAAATATTTCTCATTTTTGAATATCGTATGTGTTGTACCAGAATCAATCAAGCAAATGTCTTCATAATTTGATAATTTGCTTGGAGAATTATCCATATCTTCAAAAGTAATGAAATAAATTTATATTAAATCATTAATTATCTTCTATTAAATAATTTATGAAATATAAGAAATAATGAAAGTGTTAAAATGACATTTGAATCATTATAATGATCATATACTAATAATGCATAAGATCTTTATCACTCAAACCTTTAACACTAAACTTTAGTCTAGTTTAACATGTCTAAAATAAGTATTAATATAATTATTTAATTTCTTGAAAAGGACATTTCAGTGACAAAAGAAAAAGTTGTTGTTTCCACTTACTTTATTTAGATAGTGTATCTACTTTAATTTTAAATATAACTTTATATATTTTCTTTTATAGTCACAAAACGATAAGAAGAAAATATTATTGTAATATACTCCAATTCATATTCAAATCATTAGAAAATTCCAACTCATATTTCCATGGATGTTTTAAAAGGGACTCAATGAATATACATGCATACACATGAATACTTTAATTATTTACTTCCCACATTATGACCAATACAAAACAACAAATATTAATAACATTATTATTAGCAAATATCAACCATGATTATTCTTCCATATCCACAGAACCGTCACCAATCAAGTGATTTATTTTTCCTTCAGGGAGTGTGAAGAAATCTGCTACATCCAAGTGTGTGATGTCAACATGATCACTGATAAAATTAGCTTCAAGATTTTTATCCTTTTTTCTTAGTGATGCTTGGTAAAGCTCAACCAAGTGTTTAGGAGTACGACAATCACGTGCATAATGACCTTTTCCACCACATCAAAAACAATTTGTTTTAACTGCTTCACGTTTCTCATCTTTTCCTTTTCCCTTTTTATAGTGATTTTTCTTTGGTGAATGATTTACACCAGGAAAAAGATTTCACTCTTGGTCATAATTACGACCACATCCATGTCCTCGTCCACGACCTCTTCCACGCCTAGTGTGGTGGGTGTACATCTCATTCACTTAAGGAAATGGTGTATATCCAGCAAAACGATTCTCGTGATTTTTCATTAACAAATCATTATTTTGTTCAGCTACAAGAAGATGAGAAATAAGTTCAGAATAATTCTTGAAACCCTTTTCTCGATTTTGTTGTTGTAGAAGCACATTCGAGGCATGAAAGGTGGAGAACGGTTTTTCCATCATATCAACATCACTAACCGTATCTCCACATAGTTTCAATTGAGAAGTAATTCTGAACATGACAGAATTGTACTCATGAATAGACTTAAAATCTTGTAACCTTAAATGCATCCAATCATATCGTGCCTTTGGATGAATGATCATCTTCAAATGGTCATATCTTTCATTTAGATTATTTCACAGAACGAGTGCATCCTTGACTGTAGATATTCAATTTTTAAAATTTTGTCAATATGATGACGTAAGAATATCATTGCTTTAGTATAGTCTTATTTTGATGTTTTATTTTCAATTTTAATGGTGTCTTCAAGACCCATTGCATCCAAATGGATTTCAACATCCAGTATCCATGAAAGGTAGTTCTTGCCCGAACTATGAAGGGCAACGAACTCAAGTTTAGTAAGATTAGCCATAATAAAGAGAAGAAAAATAATAATACCTTAGCCTTCAAATTTAGTCTTCAAACTTTGAGATGACAGAGTCTCGTGCTGATAACGTGTTATAAAATAAAGACTGAGTACTAAAATTAAACTAATAACAATCAAGAAGGGAAGAATGTAGTAATGTTTACCAATTCTCAAAAAAAGAAGTGAAGAATGTAGTAGAGAGACAAAGTAGAAAACTTTTGTCTTTCTTATTTTTGTGTGTTTTTTCTATGTAAGTTACAATGCCTTTTATAGACATAAAAAAGGTACAATGGACATTCATTAATTGATTTACAACACTTATTTTTTTAAGTGGAGTATTTTTTATGTAAGAAATTTATCTAATGAACATTTTGTCTAATTTACCCCTTTAAATATTTAAGCCCCTAAACTATCACATTTTTATTAGCTTCATTCATACTTAAATTATGCATAATTTATGTTACCCCTTGATTTATATATTTCAGGTGCTAAAATCCTCTTGGTTTGACAGATGACAAAGTGCGTGTAACCACCTCCTTAGAGGCACCTGAGGGGCAAAAACAATATCAACTAGGTGGCTTTTGTAACGACTAATTAAGAGCTTGGTTGAATTGGTTTTAAAATTGATCTAATCTACTTTTAAGTTATTTTTAATTTTTAAGGGTATTTAATAAGTTCTAAAATGACTTAAAATAAGTTATAAGTCAAAAGTAGAACCCTCTCTACTTTTTATTTTTTGACTTAAAAGTCATTTAAGTTTAACTTTGAAAAGTTACTTTTTAAAAGCTATTTTTTAAATCAATTCAATCGGGCTCTAAGTCATGAACTACAAACGTAGATTGTGATGTAGTGGTGAGACTGTTCCACCCTTAATCAAAGGTCTCGGGTTCAAGCTCTGAGTATGAAAAGATTATGTTGGAAGCACCACCCCAGATGGGTCCTGCGGTGCGCGATCCGAATTTAACCGAGGCTTCAATATGGGCTTCAGACACCGAATGAGAAACCAAAAATAAAAATTAAGTCATGCACTAAGCAAAATAATGAAAGGAGACCAAACGAAAGAACTTGTGAATATCAAGATATGCTCTTCAACCTCTCAATGTTTAGGATATTTTGTTCACGATACTTAAATTCATTTATACTTTTTACTTTTGTTTTTGTTTAGTTCAACTTATTTATTTAGAATTTATGTTGTAATTAAAACCATTAGTAATCTAAACGAAATATGTAAAAAAGCTATTTGGGAGGGTGAACACACTTACATACTCGCATATAATGAGCAGGAGGATTTAGCAGCTGAACGTCACAGAGGGGTAACGTAAACTAGACATAAAAATGTGATAGTTTAGGGGAGTCTAGTACCGGAAAGTTATAACGTAAACTAGGCTTTATTTAAGTATGAAGCTAATATAAATGTGATAGTTTAGGAGGGTTTTGATCCATTGTCTCATCTATTAATGAAATTTAAGTGACTGATACATACCTCTTCTTGAAGAAACTCGCAAAGGATTTTCTGCTTGCAAACTGTTGGATATGAGGTGATCAATTCTTTAAAATGATTCAGTCTTAACACATTTGAATTTATAAGCACATACTTTTTGGAGGTGTCCACTAAAGAAAGCACAAACTACTTACATCGCATTTTTTTATGATTTGAAGACTGTACAGATAGAGCAGCAAGAATTTGCAGTCATAGGTGGCTGTCTTGCTGTACTCCATATTCTTCAAAAACCTTTACTCTCCTGCAACATATCTGCTTTCGCTGCCTTCAGCACTTCTTCAATCCCACAAGTACTTGCATCTTCTATATTCTAGGTTAGTGTTTTCTTTGGAACAAGCTGCCCCACTCGGTCGTACTTCTCCATAAATTTGCATTCCCAATCTAGCAGAATTTGAAGTTCAGCATCACCAAGGCCTTCAAGGTTTCCATTAATATCTTCAGGTTTGAATGATAACAGAGCCAAGGCTCGGCTTGCATCTCTTCCAGCAAACATTGCATATGAACTACCAGGACCATAGAACATCCTATTTGCACAGCCAAGCAAATAAATATGTAGGTTTTACAGACAAGAAGCAGAAAAGAAGCCTGTAACCAGTCTACCATTCATTTTAGTTCTTTAACTTGACAACAGAGTTCCAAAAAACTGCAGAAGGCATCTCATTTATCATTTGATTAGTACACTCAGAGAATGCTATAATGATAAAAGTAAACTACTGATGGATGCGAATCAGAAAACAGAAATTTATCCAAGCTATATTTCAGAAGAATCATCCATGGTCCCTTTTACTAACTCTTTCTAATGTTTGACTATCTAGTGTTCAAAGCCATACATGGGATCCCGTCAACTCCAAGCAATTTTAAACACATAGGATGAAATTCCATAACAGAAGCTGCAGATTTTTAAACATCAGCCTAGATGAATTTTGTGTACTTATTTAAGGCCCAACAAAATCCTGCTACTGCAGAAAGAACATATCCTTTTCTAGGGTTAGCAATGACATATACTTCTAAGACTATGTTGTTCAAACACATCAAAAATGTCAAAGAAAATAAAAAGAAGCAAAATTTGATCCAATTTATCGTAATCGAAAACATGTTGGTTAGGCAGGCCCGCATGCCTTATTTGAGACTACTAAGGCAGGTGGTGGACTCTTTCATAAGGTAAGCAACATGTTCGTGTCGGATAGGCCAAAAGTAATGCATTTTGAGGACCCGACACAAGTGTGACAACATTTTTAGAGAGTCCAAGCAACATAGTTTTAAGATTCATTAGCAGGAACAAAGGACTTGGAGGTATCTTTTCTTAACTGTAGATGCATGTGACTAGAAGAACATATGCCATCGGTGGACGCAGGCAGGGTTTTCATCAAGGGAACTTAAAATATAAAGAAAACACAAAAAGAAGTCAACAAAACGAAGTTCTACTAGTGAAAGCCAACACAAATACATTATTACAACGGCATCCAACGATATTTTATTTCTTTGAATATTTTTATAGTTGCATCATTAGATGTATAGTACATACTTCTCTTCTACACAAGGCACAAAGCACCGCTAAAAATCATCATTCCTTTGATTCCACAAGTCATTCTTGATAAACATCATTGCTAGACAAAATGAAATATAGTTACTATAATTATCAGTTTATGGAAGCGGAGGAATATGTGTATTGTTGAGTAAAGTATATGTTTCCTCTCTTCACCATTCTGAGTATGTGCCTCACATCCACATTCCGAGTCTAAGCTTCTCATCTCCCTTCTATCTATCCTTGTATTTTCAATTCCAGTACTTAGATTCTGCAGTTGCTATTGTCATTTAAGTTGAGTTGTATTTTTTATTTCACTGTTCAAAGTAATAGAAAAGGCATTTGGGAGTGCGTCCCTTTGTTACACACCCTCCCTGAGTTTTCTGAGCTTCAGTGCACCTTAAATGAGTCTTTGACAACAGAGGAAGTTACAGCAAGAATATCATGCCCTCTTTTTCACCTGATGCAAGTAATACTTTTTTACATTGAGTCTTGATGATTAAGCATATAGATGAGACCGGGCCGTTTTTAACCGTTTCTTGCTTTGCAAATTGATAGAATCCCTTAACGGGCCTTAGCAAGGGGTCTTAACACAATGGCATGCATCGCTATTGCCTATATGACTAGTTTCTTTTATGACGAAGAATGACTAAGGAGACTTATGAGTAGCTGCAAATGATGTTTGTGCAAGAGTCTATGCAGTGTTTCGTATGGTCCCAGTTCAAAATTAAAGATTTAGGTCACTTGCCCTATTTGATCATCAGAGGAAGTTTGCCTTAGAATTTGTGTATTTGTAACTTTCCCTGTTGTAAGTCCTTAAGAACCACATTCCAATCATGGATTAGAGCATCAAACTTTTAGCACATTCCAATCATGGATCAGAGCATCAATCTTTGAAGTAGGTTGATGCTTCGTGGTAGTGCATAAAACATTTCTAAGAGAAAAGTATTGAAAGCACTCCTAAATTCGACGCAAATTATTAGTTTCATCCTCTAACTATTGACAGTCTTAAAAACATCCCTTACTTGACTAACTGAACTTAAATACACCCCAATCTTGCAACATGATGAAATATACCCCTAAATTCTCGCCAAGTTTAGAAGTGCTTTCAACACTTCTCTTAGCTTTTTATTAAGATCTTATGTTCCTACAAGAGTTTGAGACCATTTCCTATGTCATGTCTCATGTGGATGAAATTAATAATCTACACCAAATTGGTGTTTCCAATACTTCTCTCCATCTCATATTATAAGTTTCTATGTGCTTGAGCTAGACCAGTTAGCCAATTGTGTTTGGGTACCAACTCAGATTCCTCTAATATCAATAATATACGGAACTACACTGCCTCTTTCTCTCGCAAGTCTTACCCTAACTCAAATCATCAAATTCAAAAAGTGTACAAACAATCAAATCAAAGCAAATACGCTCAAATCAAATCCAATAATTTTTCTGAGAGAGAGACTAACTTGGAGGTAGAGACGTCGTAGATCTGTCCTCTAATAGCCATCAACAAAGGTTTTTCTGAGTCAGAACCATTATAAGCCCTAAGTTCCTCTTCCGTCATGTCGCCGAGATTGAGAGACTGTTTTTTGACAGGGACAAAGTCATCAGCAGAGAGGAACATGGAACAAACCACTTTGTAAGTCACCAGCATCATTGCTACAATGGTGAAGAACGCCGTCGCCGATAACCCTGTGTACTCGAAGATGATCTCTGTCGTCGTCGCCCATACCGTCGCCATTAGTTTGGTGGAGAAAACGGTTAAGGACCTGTAGTTGGTGGTCTTCTCCAAGATGCTACCCGCAACACGTAGAGAGAAATGAGAAAAAGCTTAAAATAGTACACTATCTTTTTATTAGACTCAAAATAGTTCTATTTCTTTCTACTTGAAGATTCCGCTAGTGAAAATGGGGAGAAGATTACAATATAGAGAATCAAACTCTCTTATTATATAGGAGATCGAACCCTCGTTAATAAGTTGGAAGTTCATTTAATTAACCAACGTCTACTAACGTTTATCTTAATCCCTGTGAGTTTTTTTAACGTAGCAATAAGTTGTGCACATGCTCCTCATATGTTTCCCTCCAAACTTAAACTTAAGATTATTGTTACGGTTAGGGGTGTCATTAGAACGGTTCGATCTGTTATCTTTAAAAAGTTATATTATCCTCATTTTTTGGATATTTTATAATGTATAACCAAAATTAGATTTGTACTTTTGTTATTTGCTCTAATATTAATATCATGTTATATATGTATTATTTGTGTTGAATACAATATATTTTTTCCAATTTCATAATCAATAGCAGAGACATCATTTTTCAATATCAAAATACCTCACGGAGGAATTATGGAACGTACTCCAGAAAAACATTATGCAATGGTAATATAAACTATATTGATTATGTTAATGCGAATAAATTGGACCTTGATGAGTTTAAGAAGATGGCAGAGATTTGTGGATACCTAAAAAATTCAACAACTTTTTGACATAGATGTGGAAGATCTGGTAATAGATGGAGGTTGATATCTATGGATAATGAACATCCCAAATGATAACATGATCGAATTTTACTTAAATGTTGTAGATAATAATCAACAAAAACTTGTTCAAAAAAGAAATCGTGAACTTTCCTTAATTCAATCCACAAGCATACGGACATATTCTGATTGTAGCTCTAGAATGCTTTTTGAAAGCAAGCAAGATTTTAAAAGTGTAGTAATTACTCATGAGATTAAGAATGGAAAGTGAAAGTCAAGAGGGGGTGAATTAAAAAATTCTTTAGTCGACTTTCTTTGTGGGATAGTCAACTTACCTGCAGATTAGTATAACAATATAATGAAAGAATAATGTGGGAAGTAAAAGACTCAAAGAGTTTTTATACTGGTTCGGAACACCGGTGTGGTGCCTACTTTCAGTCCTCTTGGGTTTCAAGGGTTTCCTTAAGAGCTTGTTGAGAACTTGGGTGTTACAAAGTTTTTCAACTGAGAATCCTGATATGCAAATCAGATCTTCTACTTTGACACAACCTCTACTTGTATAACCTACACTCAAATCTTTCTTTCTCTTTTCATTTTCAGTTGTATACTCACGGAAATACAAAGCTTTTATGAAAGATAACAGAAGACAATAGTACAAGTTCAAGTGAAATGTGTACTTCACGACTAAGGCTAAAGGAGGTTTATATAGATACACTTTTGCTCTAGTAAGGAAAATCCAAGGGTGTTTCTCTCAATCAAGGATATTGATAGATTCCTTGATTGAGAGGATTTTTTGATTCATGTCCACATCAGATATGTGCATGGTAAAATCGCTTTACTTCCTTCTTTGTGAAGATCTTCTCGATTCTCGGCTTGACTGGCTCTTCTTCCTTCTCTTGGTGGCTTACCTGATTCTTAGCTAGATTTCTGATCTTTCAATTTCGTCTTATCAATCAAGATATGCTTGATTGAACTGTTGCTAGGATTGTGGCCATCTTGCATTGATTCTGGAATCCTTGAATCACGACTTTCCTTTCTTTTGTTGCTCTAGAGATCAGAACATATCTCTTTCCTTCTTTGTGCTATGTGATTGGTTCCTTTCCTTTTTGATTTATTTGCATGCTAAGGATTTAAATAATTATTAAGTGTTGTTTATTAAAATCAACTAATTCTATGGAGTTAACAATCTCCTCATTTTTTATAATGACAATTAATTTACAATTTAATATAGTGCTTAGAGAGACCATGGAACTTCCCTGATGTTTCTGTATGTAGATCTCATTTGGATTTGTAGCTCCCCCTGCCTTTATGACTCCCCTGCTTTTGTTGGCTCCCCTTGCATCTATGAAAATTTTGGTAGCAAAATCTCCCTTTTTGGCATAATCAAAAAGGGAAAAAAATGAGGGCACACAGAATAACACTAAAACAAGTAATATAAGATAATAGCAGAGCAGTAGTTATGAGGATACCGAGTCCTCAATGAGCAATCCAAAAGAAATATGTAGGGACAAACCCCTATTGAAAGATAGTTCAACAAAAAACAGATAAAAGCAAAAGATCCAGGATTAGAAGTTAGCGATCACCCAGAAAGTATTTGAGGGTGTTGATGACCTTTCCACAAAAGGAGTTGTAGGAGCGTTCCACATTTCTAGAGAGACTGGAGTAAGAGGTCTGGACAGTGACAACAAGATCTTTGTTGGATGAGCTAACTCCACTTTTGAGAGAGAGTCAACTTATTGGATCAACTTGTTGATTGTACAGATTCCTTTATGTTTTATGCTGGTCATAACAATACGCAGCTTACCAACGTTAGTACTTGTATCCTTTTGTAGGCGAAAGAACTTTTCAACAACATCGTGAAGTGTCTCTAAACCATGTTCCACTTCCAGAATGTGAGTCATGAGTTCATCATTGTCCTGCATCATTAGGTGGGCAGCCGATTTTACATAATTTTTTGTGGGTTTGACGGTTTCAACTCTCGGCTTAACAGAGTCCTTTTTCACCCATTTGTTTTCTACCTCCACATACCCCATACTAGAGAAAGTACGAGAATCATAAGTAGCATTAATAACAATGTGTGTAAACATAGAGAGATCCACGAGATGATCCACCAGAATACGCGAGATGAGTAGCCCATAAGGCAGACTTGTAGTGGCATTAGTGTCCTCAACACTTTCCAGCATGTATTCATTGAACCAAACCACCCAATTGATGTGGTACTTCTTAAGAAGGCAGTATAAGACAAACACGTCCCGAGTAGAGATACTACTCAGAGATCCTTTCTTGGGAATAAGAGTGGTGGCAACAATATGCGCCAAGATACGATGTTCAAAACAAAGAGATAGAGGCCCAAAATTAGATAAGTCGGAATCTAGTTCAGCCACAGCTCTCTTAGCACCTTCCAGAGAGACTTCAAAGTTATCAGGCCATACTCCGTTAATATACGGAATCACACCAGAGAACTTAGTACCAAAAACATCTTCAAACAACAGTTCATTGATAACAATACGACTTCCCATTACTAGGGTTTCCATCTCACCACTGTCAGGAGATACATATATTCGCATAGAAAAGTCGAACAACTTCTTCAAAATATTCAAGACCACACAAACTAAACAACAAGGATAGTTTTTGAGCCTTGAGAAACAAACTTACCGGACAGTGAGAGTCCCTTAACTGACTAAGATTGATGACACGGCCAAAAATGTACGATTGGTTGAGTTTTGAAGATGTCATACTTGTTCTTCTACTCGACTCCCCAGAATCTTTGCATGTCTTCTGGAGAAATAGATCCTGACGCATTAGGATGCGGTTTCTTTGGAGCCTTCTTCTTGGTGGTTGAAGCTCTCTTCTTAGAGGAAGGGGAAGGTGAACCTAGCGATTCATTAGATGAATCGGAGGAGAGAAACAAGAAGTTTACTTCGAAAGAACTTGAAGGAGTTGAGGTTTTGAGAGATGCCATAGAGCGAGTTCTGGTCATTTTTGGGTGAGAGAGAGAGAAGAGAGAAAACAAATAAATAGAGATGGAAGGGAGGGAGGTCAAGAGTTTTGAAAGGAAAGTCAGAAAGGAAAAGAAGTGAAAAGATGGATGTTTTTGGGAAAGAGGAAAGGGCGGAGCAAGCAATAATTATGGTCAGAAAAGTTGAAAAAAAACATTAAAGGCATAATAGGAAAAAAAATCACATTAATTAAAACAGGTAATACCAAGACGATTTCGAAGGAAATGAAATATTTCCTCAAGCAGGGGTTTTGTAAAAATGTCAGGTAATTGATTTTCAGAATTTACGAATTCTAAAGAAAAATCATCATTTTCAATATGATCACGAATAAAATGATGCTTGATATCAATATGTTTATCCCTAGAATGATGCACAATATATTTAGAAAGACTAATAACACTAGTGTTATCGCAAAAAATAGGAACCACTTCATAAACAAATATCATAATCAAGTAATTAATGCATCATCCATAATAATTGTGTACCTCAAATTCCCACAACTAGATATTTAGATTCAGTAGTAGATAGTGCAACAAAAGATTGTTTTTTGCTGTGCCAGGAGATCAAAGATTGACCCAAAATTTGGCATGTTCCACTAGTACTCTTTCGATCATTTTTCTCACCTGCAAAATCAGCATCTGAGTATCCAATAAAATTAAAATGAGATGAGTGGGCATACCATAGTCCTAAGTCTGTAGTCCCAATCAAATAGCGACTGATTCACTTTACTGCAGAAAGTTGTGATTCCTTTGGAGAGGATTGGAACTGTGCATACTTGCAGACACTGTACATGATATCTGGTCGACTTGCGGTGAGATAGAGTAATGATCCAACCATTCCTTGATACAGTTTTTCATGTACATCTTTTCCTGGTGCATTCGTTTCAAGGCAAGTGGATGGACTCATGGGTGTTCCGAAAGCTTTTCCCTTTTCGAGGCCAAACTTCTTGATAAGTTCTTTTATATATACTTCACTTGACTAATAAAAGTTCCATCAGTTGACTGCTTGATTCGTAGTTCGAGGAAGAATGTGAGTTCTCCCATTAGACTCATTTCAAATTCCCCTTTGATAAGATTTGCAAAACTCTCACACAAAGAGAGGTTAGAACTTCCAAATATAATATCATCAACATATATTTGAACTACAAAAATATATGCTCCAGATCTTTGAATGAAAAGTTTTGTGTCAATTTTCCCCCTTTGAAAATTGTTTTGAAGTAATAAGTAAGTTAGTCTCTCATACCAAGCTTTTGGAGCTTGTTTGAGACGATAAAGCACTTTGGAGAGTTTGTAAACATAATCAGGACAAGAAGGATTTTCAAACCCAGAGGGTTGTTTGACAAACACTTCTTCTTTTATGAAATTTTTTAAAAAGGTACTTTTTACATCCATTTGAAAAAGTTTAAAACACTTAAAAGATGCATATGCAAGCAAAATTCGAATAGATTCTAACCTTGCTATTGGAGCAAAAGTTTCATCGTAATCAATACCTTCATGTTGGGAGTATCCCTAAGCTACCAATCTTTCTTTATTACGAATGACTTTCACATCTTCATTACGTTTATTTCTAAAGACCCACTTGGTTCCAATTATGGAACAATTTTTTGGTCTTTCAGTGAGAGTTCATACCTGGTTTCTTTCAAACTGATCAAGTTCTTCTTTCATTGTTTGTTTCCAGAATTCATCTTCAATAGGCTCATTTATACTTTTGGGCTCAGTTTGAGAAACGAGTCCTACATATGCTTGTTTTTTCAATGAAGTTATGGTCAGTATTGAGTCAGTTGGCTTACCCATGATGAAATCGTTTGGATAGTTGACGTTATGTCTCCTTCTCTGGGAATGCCAGTCTTTTCAACTGGACTAGTTGGCTCCGATTCTAAAGTAGTCGACTCCTCTATTTTAATTTGATTAGAGAAGCTTTCAGTGTTCAATGTAGGAGTAGTTTCATCATCTGTAGTTTCTACTTCCTGCATTCTTGGGTTAGTATCATCAAGAATGACATGGACAAATTCTTCAATACTTAAAGTTCTTTTATTAAGAACTCGAAATGCATGATTGATAGGTACATAACCTAAGAAGATACCTTTACCGCTTCTTGGATCAAACTTACCCATATTTGTCTTCCCATTGTTGTGAACGAAAAATTTGCATCCAAAAAGATGAAAATAGCTAATGTTAGCTTCTACCCTCTAAGTTCGTATGAAGTTTTCTTTAGTATAGGTCTAATGAGGCACCTATTCAAAATATGGCAAGCGGTACTTACTACTTCAGCCTATAAGTGATCAGGAAGATTTCCATCAAGAAGCATAGTTCTTGTGGTGTCCTGTAATGAATGATTTTTCCTTTCCACCACACCATTTTGCTAAGGTGATCTAGGAGATGAAAAGTCTTGACTGAATCCATTTTTATCACAGAATTCCTCAAACGCTTTATTTTCAAATTCTCCACCATGATCACTATGAATTGCTGAAATAAAATACCCTGCTTCTCTTTGGATCTTTCTACAAAATACTTCAACATTAGAGAAGGATTCATTTTTATGAGATAAAAATATGACCCAAGTGAATCTTGAGAAGTCGTCAATGATAACGAAAGCATATTTCTTACCACCAATGCTAGCGGTCTGAGTGGGACCAAAAAGATCCATATGCAGTAGTTGAAGAGGTTTACTGGTACTTACAGTATTCTTGACCTTGAACGATGAGCGAGTTTGCTTACCAAGCTGACAAGTGTCACATATATGGTTCTTTTCAAATTTTAACTTTGGAAGCCCAATGACTAGTTCAAGTCTGGACAATTTTTCCAAGGCATGCATGTTTGTGTGACCAAGTTTTCTATGCCACAGCCAAGATTCGTTTGACAATGCAGTGAGACATGTGAGTGTTGGCAAATAAAAATTATTTAGGACGTAGATATTATCAACACAATCTCTAACAATCGTGATATCCTTAGTCGCATGTCTGATAGTGCAATTTGTATTGTTGAACAAGACTTTAAATGTTGACTGATGCTAAGCAGGTTGTGTTTAAGTCCTTCAACAAGATATACTTCTGATAGATCACATGATGATTTGAGAGTGATTGATCAAACTCCTACTACTTCTCCTTTTGAATTGTCTCTGAACCATACATATCCTCCCTATTTTTTAAGAGTTTTGAAGTTTTCTTTCTTTCCGCACATATGTCTGGAGCATCACTGTCTATTACCAACATTGCCTTTTTTGTAGATTCTCTTGGTTTGATCCTTCAAGACAAATAGATTAATTTCTTTTAGGTACCCAAGTATTTTTGTGTCCTTGAGGGTTAGGATTAACAATTTTTGGTCTCCAAATCCATTTTCCAGAAGAAGATTTCTTGTCGTTAAAAGATTTGTGGCCAATGTCACCACAAGTATAACAAGTAATTTTAACAGATTTTTCAGCAGAATGAAATAAGGATCTATGAGAGCTATTAGAGAAAGATATGTTGGATCTAACAGAGATGTGATTAAAAGACTTTCTGATGTTATTAAGGTTTAGATCTATTAGATCTAACAGAGCTATGACTGGGAGATTTTTTTATGCTATTTAGTTGCATTTTTACTTACTCTGGTTCTTCTTCTAATAAGTCGACTTAAATTTTACTTGCTTCTAGAAGTATTTGGCAGTCCTTCTTTTCTTGAGCAATTTGTTATATTCATCGATAACTTTCTGCAATTCGTCAATAACCATATCCAAAGAGTTTTGTAAGTCATTACATTTTGAACAATTGAAATTTCTTACCTCACTTATTTTACCTAGTTCCATGAAAAATATGTTAGCAGTTTCATCATGAATTATCTTCGGATGTTTCTCCTTGACTCCAAGATCCGAGACTCTTTGGATCTTCATTTCTCTGATTATTCTCCTTTTACGTTCTGGACAGTTCTGCTTGATGTGTCCTGGTTTTCCACAGTAGTAGCATGGATCATCATTTCTTTGGTATTCGTTGTTCTTATAGTCCTGTTGAGGCCTCTGCCTTCTTGTCTGAGTATTTTTCTAACTCCTCTATTTATGAGGGCCATTCCTTCACTATGATATTCACTGCATTCTTCCTCGACTTCAGTTATCCCAACTGTAAAGGCGACAATTTCCTTTTTATCATCTTTATTGTATCTGTTAATATGATTTTTCTTGTAGGCCATCATATTTCCATGAAGTTCATCGTAGGTCATTTGTTACAGATCTCCATCTTCAAGAATAGCAAATTTAGTTTCCCAAGCCTTGGGAAGACTTCTGATGAGTTTTCTGACTTGTAATCCGTTAGAGTATACCATTCCTAGAGATTTGAGTTCGCAGATAATTTTGCTAAATCTTGAGAACATGTCCTCTACGTTTTCATTTTCCTGCCATTTTGAATAATTCATACTCATTTACTAGTGAACTGATCCAAGCTTCTTTTACTTTGCTAGTTCCTTCATAAGTTATTGTGAGTTTATCCCACATTTCTTTTGTAATTTCGTATGTTGAGATTTTTTTGTATTTTGCTCCGCTAACTGCATAGTAAAGCAAGCTTATAGCTCTAGCATTAATTTTAATTACCTCTTGTTGTTCCTTTGTAATGTCGAAGGATTCTGGATCAAATGATTTGTCAATAGCATATTTTCCTGTGAGTCCAGGAATAGGCTTAAGACCCTTTTTTATAACAATCAGTGCTTGAAGGTTGTTTGAGGAAACGAAGATTCTGAATCTATCCTTCTAGTGGGAGTAATGTTGGTCGTTGAAGTAAGGAGGTCGATTTGAAGAGTGTCCACCTTGAAGAAGAGATCCAGGAATTTGATAGTTTACTATAAATATTTTTCACGTGTGGTTAAATACTTTATATGTGAGACCTACTCTGATACTAATTGAAAGTCAAGAGGTGGGGGTGAATTAAGAAATCCTTTAGTCGACTTTCTTTGTGGGATAGTCGACTCATCAGCAGATTAGTGTAATAGTGTAAGGAAACAATAAATGCAGTAAGTAAAAGACTCAGATAATTTTTATACTGGTTTGGAACACCATTGTGGTGCCTACTTCCAGTCCCCTTGGGTTTCAAGGGTTTCCTTAAGAGCTTGTAGAGAACTTAGGTGTTACAAAATATTTCAACTGAAACCCTATCTGATATGCAAATCAAATCTTCTACTTTGACACAACCTCTACTTTTATAACCTGCACTCAAATATTTCTTTATCTTTTATTTTTCAGTTGTATACTCACCGGAATACAAAGCTTTTATGAAAGATAATAGAAGAAAATAGTACAAGTTCAAGTGAAATGTGTACTTCACAACTAAGGCTAAAAGAGGTTTATATTTATAAGCTTTTACTCTAGTAAGGAAAACCCAAGGGTTTTTCTCTCAATCAAGGATATTGAGAAATTCCTTGATTGAGGCAATTTTCCGATTTATGTCCATATCAGATATGTGCATGGTAAAATCACTTTACTTCATTCTTTGTGAAAATCTTCTCGATTCTCGGCTTGACTGACTCTTCTTCCTTCTCTTGGTGGATTACTTGATTCTTGGCTGGATTTTTGACCTTTTGATTTCGTCTTATCAATCAAGATATGCTTGATTGAAGTCTTGCTAGAATTGTGGCCATTTTTCATGGATTCTAAAATCCTTGAATCAGGGCTTTCCTTTCTTTCGTTGCTCTAGAGATCAGAACATATCTCTTTGTGCTTTGTGATTGATTCCTTTCCTTTTTTATTTCTTTACCTGCGAAGGGTATGAATAATTGTTACGTGTCATTTATCAAAATCAATTGATTCTATGGAATTAACAGAAAGTATATCTAGTGGCTAAAAAATGACAAAGAAAAGAGTGCAAATGGAAATCACAACATATAAAATACAATGGGATACAACTTTCCATATTAGGAAGTATATTCCTGCACATAGTTGCAAGGAGTGGAATTATGATATTACAACAATAACATCATCATTCATTGCGATAAAATACCTCACGAAAATTAAATCAAACAAGGCTTGGAGCTTAGTTGATTTTAGAGATAGGATAAGTGTGGATCTACGAGCTCATGTGATTTTATCTCAAGCCAATAGAGTTAAGATGTTAGCTATTGCGTTGATAGATAGTGATATCAAGGATCAATACGAAATGATGTAGAATTATTGTATTTAAATTGATAGGACAAATTCAGATAGTAGAATTCACATGAGGTTCACTGAGAATGAGATACCAAACAAGTCATACAGATTTCAAAGAATATACATCTTATTTGTTGATTGTAAGCTAGCTTTCAAGGTTAATAGGTGTTGATGGTTGTTGGTTAAAGGGTCCAATGTATGGGACTTGACTATTGTCTGCGGTTGGAATTGTTGGTATTAATAATATATTTCTCGCCGCCTATGCAATTGTTGAGAAAGAAAGTAGAGAGTCATGGATTTAGTTCTTGAACCATTTGACAAGTGATTTAGATATAGATGAGAGTGATTGTTCTTTTATGTCCGACAAACAAAAAGGTCTCATTGCAACTTTTAATGAAGTTTTACCCTATGTCAGTCATAGATTTTGTGCGAGACATCTTCATAATATTTTCAAGAGAGCTAATTTCGGTGGGCTCACATTACAAAAAGCATTTTGGGTTGTTGCAAAGGCTACCACTATAAAAGAATTTGATGCTTGTATGGTACACATAAGAGAGTTAGATTCAAATGATGTTGATTGACTTAATGACAAAGAACCTATCCAATGGTAAAGGTCTCATTTCTCTTCATATGCCAAGTGCGATATTTTATTAAATAACATTTGTGAAGTGTTTAATAGTATGATCCTTGATGCTAGAGATAAGCCTATTGTGCCACTTTTAGAGAAACTATGATATCTTCTCATGGCCATAATGTGAAATAATATTTCAGATGGTGACTCAACTTTGGATTCTTTTCTCAGAAAGTCATTCAAATTTGGGTTCTTCTCTCAGAAAGTCACTCAACTTTCTTTAATAACCTCAAAGTTACTAAACTATGAGTTTTTATCTTACAAAGTCACTTACCTATGGGTTCTTCTTTTACAAAGTCATTCAACTTTCTTTTATAATCTCAAAGTCATTCAATTATAGATATTTTACCTACAAAGTCACCCAACCTATTTGATTGACTTTTTTTAATTAGATTTTTTTAACATGAAACTTTTATTTAAGACCACAATTGTAAGAAATAAAAAGAATATTTATTTAAATCATTTTGATGACTCAATCCGTTAAAAATATAATATTGACCTTTTTGTTCTACCATTGCCCTTCTAAGTTATTCATTCTTGTATAGAACTCCATGACTAGTAGGGAGAAAAATAACTAGTCTTCTAATGATACAGTTTCACAAAACATGGTTTCAAATTTCTTGGTGATTTATAATCAAAATCTCAAAGATATTATTCTACTGTATGAAACACATTATATTAACTCAAAACAGATGCATTCCAATCACACGTAAATTATAATTGTCTCTACAAAAAAATTAAAAGTAATTTCCTAAGTTAGTTAAAAAAAAAACAATGTCTTTAATTTTGTTGAGGTATTTAACATATTTAAAACAACGAAGCCTATTTATAAATAAATTTAAAACATAAAAATCTATCTATTTCTTTCAATTTAGAAAAAGAGAAAGAAGGTAAATGAGAAAGAGTTTTGGACAAGAGAGAATAATTTAGGAGGGAAATTGATAAAATAAAAGGGTCAATATTATATTTTTAACAGGTTGGGTCATTAAATGATTTAAATGGATATTCTTTTTATTGATTATAATTTTGGTTTTAAATAAAAAATCCATGTTAGTAATTTTTTATGAAAAAATTAACTAAAAAGAATAGGTGATTTGGTAGGTAATATATCCATAGTTAAGTGACTTTGAAGTTATAAAAAAGTTGAGTGACTTTGTAAGAAAAAAATCCATAGTTGAGTGATTTTGAGGTTATAAAAGAAAATTAAGTGGCTTTCTGAGAGAAGAATCCAAAATTGAGTGACTTTCTGAGAGTAAAATCAAAGTTGAGTGACCATTTGAGATATTATCTCCTAGAATGTTAGCTAATAGGGAGAAATCGTATAAATGAAGTTCAAATGATGTTTGCCCAAAGATTAAGGATATTTTGCACAAAAATTAGACTACAGCTGATGAGTATAATATTCCTAGAAATCTAATCAATGGAATTATGAAATTATAGGAGTTGTTATTCATGATAGTTTGGCTGCTGATTTGGAGAAAAGAATATGTAGTTGTAGAAAATGGAGTATCATGGAAATTCCTTGGAAACATCATAATTTAATTATGATGATTTTGTTAGCTTTAGAACACCAATATTAATCTAGAGGGACCTTTGGTTTGGATCCCATGGCTTTCGAGCTCATTTTATCTACCTTGTGATTTTTTATCTAAAATGGAGCTTAGGGTGTAGGATCCATGTCGCCAACCAAAGTATACCCTAGGTGTACCATAGTGTATAGCACACCGAGAGGCCATACGCAAGCCACTTATCATGCATAAACAAGATAATAGAAAATCAAGAGATTTTAAAAGACAATTCATATCATAAGAAATTTGTGAAAAACGAAGTAGAAGTCTACATAGTCTCAAAAGTCATCTATTACATCAAGAATGATCGGGATGTAATGTTGGCATCATGTACAACATCTAAAAAGTAAGGGATGAAAGCAATAAAAGGTTCGGTCCTCAAATCATGAGGACTCGCCACTACTCAGTATAACCAAAGTGATCACTAGCCACATGGATGTGGAATCGGAGTGTCGGACCTTACATTTTAGAAACAATGTAGGCAAGAGTATGCGTTAGTATAGAAATATACAAATTATGATAGCAATGCATAGAGTTATAAAATCATGCTAACAAGAACCTTTCATATCATGCAAATACCAAGTTAAAACCATAATAAAGAGATTACAAAAAATCATAGTAATCATGGTCAAATGCAAGTAAAACTCATCTTTGAACACTTGTGAGATACTTCTTGAAGTAACCCTAGTTCATCATTATTGTGTGAATTAGCCTTACCGATATAGAGACCATGTGAGCTATAACATGGAATTCGGTGTCTGCCCCACACCAAAAAAGGGTGTCCTTACTTGCCAAGGCAAGAACCTTAACTTCTAGCTTACGTGGATCCACTAGCTAATGTCTATCTAAGACAATCATCGTATGTTGGCACATAGGTATGAGATAAGGATATTGCTACTAGAAACCCGACCTCTAGCTACAGGAGAGCTTCCATATCAATATCCTCTCGGTGCTAAGCATAAATCCCACAGAATAGTCATAATTCTTTAATTGACTTATATTTCATGGAAGACACATCAAATAGCCAATCCAAGCTAAGTTTCTTTAGAATAGCTCCTAAAACTTGATGCTAAGTTAGTTGAGAAAACCTTTCAACTTTAAGAATCCTTATGTGAGAAAACCTTTCACATGCATGTATTGATTAGTATGTGAGAAATCCTTTCGCAACAACAACAACAACAACATATATGCTTTACAATAAAAGCAACATAAATCATTTTCATCACTTTCATAAAGAACATGCATATCTTTATAAATTCATCTTTTATAGTTCAAAACCCACATTATATCATCATAGCTTAGAAAATATGGGGTATGCATGAGTTCATGGGGATTCATCTTATATCATAGAATTATCTCAATTCATGCATAATAATTCATAAAACAATCAATCGAATCAACATTGGAAGGAACCCATGACATAGAAGAAAAATCCTAACTTCAATTGGAGATTTTTAGCTTTATAAATTGGAGAATTTAGGAACTATATGGAGGAAAGAGCTTCATAGATGAAGAATATCATACCTTAGAGTTCAAATCCCACAATCAATGGTGATTGGAGACTTGATGTTGAAAACCTAACTTGACTTCTTCTTCTTTCTTAGAGAGAAATATTTGGGGAGGATGAACTTGTTCTTCTTTTAGGAAATTGAGAGTGAATTGAATTGGATGATTTTGAGGGTAAGAATCCTTATATAGGGCTTTAGGTAAAGGGTAAAACGACATAGTATTGAATTAGTTCAATTGGGAAAACCCCAAAAGCCCCTGACTTAAAAGCTAACAGACTGGCTTCACGTAGGCCTTCACGACCCGTCTAGGCCACTACGACCAATATAATGGGTCGTGAAGGAGCTCTGGCTGGCCGGCTTCAGTGCACCATTTCACGGACCACTTCACAGTCCGTGTAGGATTTCACGGGCCATTTATTCATCTGTGGTCCTTGACCAGTGGCTAGGGGTGAAACCCCTTCTGTGTGGCCAATATGACGAGCCTTTGGATGGCCCGTCAACCTCACCACGGGACATCTAGGTGTCCGTGGGAGGGACACTTGTCTGGTAGCCCAGAGAACTCCTCACGAGCCTTCAAGTGGAATATGTTCCCCTTCATGGCCCGTCTAGGGCTCCGTTGAGGGTTCGATGGTCCACTTTTGGGTTCTTGACCTGCCCGCTTGACTCATTTCTAGCCTTTCTCTAATCCAAGGTGTTACAATATCTCCCCCTTGGGAACATTCATCCTCGAATAAGATTCATAACATCATAAGAAAGGTAGGAATCCAAACCTAACAGCCCAACATGCATGCAATCACAAAAATGCACATATCCGAGGAGGAAACATCAACTCCAAGCTAAAGCATGTTCAGCACATCATTTCATAAGGTCTATATGCAACTCATACTCAAATGCACATAACTTGAAGCAATCAATCAACTAACTAATTTTCTAAAAATTCAAGCTTTTCATGAACATGCATAAATGAGGAAAACATGGAAATATCTAAGACACATGACACCAAAAGAGTAAACCATGAGGAACTAAATACCTCAATCTAGAGTAGGGACGGAGGGAAAAA
The DNA here is from genome assembly GCA_029582725.1 of Solanum chiquidenum. NCBI lineage: Eukaryota > Viridiplantae > Streptophyta > Magnoliopsida > Solanales > Solanaceae > Solanum > Solanum chiquidenum. The sequence goes on along the minus strand of JAJOOS010080373.1, from coordinate 41,754 downwards.
GATGAGGATAATGGGATATCATAGCGGCCTCGGCCTCTCAAATAGGACTCTCAACCAACTGATTCCTCCAAAGAACTTTCACGGAAGTTATTTCTTTATTTCTCAACTTTCAAACTTGCCGGTCTAAGATCTCAACCAGAACTTCTTCATAACAAAGGCTATCCATTATGCCAAGACGACTCTTTAATGGCACTATAGATGTCGAATAACCAACACACTTCTTCAACAGGGAGACATGGAAAACTGGATGCACCGATGCCAAGTCATTAGGCAACCTTTCCAACACGCCTGAAAATATGACAATTTTTAAAAACCATTTCTGCAATAATAAATCTCTAATGAGAGTAGAGACGCGAAAGCGATTAGAAAGGATTTCGGGACAAACATCCATTCTCATGGCCACATAAAGAGTAACAAAGGATAACATAGCACCCGGATCTAGTAAAGCATAAACATTAAGGTGAAAGACTTTCAACATATCAGTCAAAACATCAAGAAAACCCTCGTGATCTTGTCAAGTTTGAAGAACATATAATTTGTTTTGTTTTGGAGCACTCATACCGAAACCACTAGGTTGAGCTTGCCTATCATCCCTACCCTTAGTAACAAGCAATGGCTAATATCTCATCTTATGAGCACTCTTTTCGCAATTAAAGCAACTATCCATACAAGACAAACATTTGCCGTCATGTTTCTTGCCACACTTATTGCAAGTAAATATAGAAGGTCCACCACCATTTACTCCTTGAGGTTTATGGTTAGACATCCTATCTTTGTTGAACTTGGAGGTTGGAGAATTAAATAAAGTTGACCGGAAAACCTTTGCCAAAAATTAGAACGACCATGTCCACCTGACCTCAAATGGTAAAAGTCATTATCACCGGTCCTTGCCTTGTTTTACTCCCTCGACCCCTCATTTAGCTTTTCCTCTTCTATTTTTGGGCATGTATCATCAAATGAGAGATGTTTATTTCCTTAATTAATATGGTGGCACAACATTCCTTCACAACCATTTTAGACACACCTAACACAAACTTACCCATCCTTGCCCTAGAGTCAGCAACCATAGTAAGAGCATACCTACCAAATGAGTGAACTCCAAAGCATACTCCTTCTTACTCATATTCCCTTGTCGGAGGTTAATGAACTCAATCACTGTTGTTTCAACGGTCAAGAAACACTCCCTTAAGCTTTTCCCAATCAAGAGGTTCCGCATCAACAACCCTCTCACCTTTCTATTGTTCAATCTAAACTTGAACAACACCCTTGAGTTTAGAAGTGGCCAATTCCACCTTCTTTACCGTAGACAAACCAAAAAATCCCACTATCTTATACACTTCATCAATGAACTCTTGAGAATCCTCATCAACCTTAAAACTATGGAACTCTGGAAAATTTATCCAAGTCAAGTCCCTTATTCTTGTTGTTGTCGTACCCATATTTGCGTTTAGGGGAACAAATGGTCTCTCTATTAGCTTGGTCCATCTAGCTTGAGCCAACATTTGAAAAACGACTTGGAACTCGGCATGAGTCGCTTTCTCAGCCAAAGGATCAACCAACGCTTGAGGAACCTCAGTTTCCATATTCTCACCTACATTCCTTCTCACATACGCTCTTCGAGGTGCCATATCCTAAAAAGCATCGGAAAAGAACTAGGAGAGGGATTTTATAGAGATATACTCTATGGCACGACTTTAGAGTGATGAAAAAAGTGAAGTTTCCTAAACATTTTATATCCTCATATTGATAAATGTGGCGCACCTCACACTTATAAACAAGACTCTATTAAATGCAACTTGTCCGACATTCTAGGACCTTTTCTAAAACTCAGTGCTACAAATACCAAGTTTGTCAAACCCAAAGTACATTATAGACGTGACATGATCTATAATACCTTGAGAGGCCCTACACAATCCACTCGATATAAATGCACACAATATAATATAAAATATGAGAATTTAAGGTAAAAAGTCTCATATTAAATAAAAATCTAACATAAGAGCAGAAATCTACACATAGTCTTGATAAGCCAATATAATACATCAAAAGAAGTGGTTGTAATGTAACCAGTACACCATGTACAACATCTGAAAACTAAAGACATAAAAGAATGTAATATAGGTGACAAGGTCCTCGGAACACGAGGACTCACCAAGTCTTTAATCTACAAAGCAATGCACTACCCACAAATGAGAGGAGAAAGATCTTCAGACCCTACATTATTAATCAATATAGGCACAAGTATGTACCAGTATGGAAAGTACTGAGTATGAGGGATATGCATAAGAACGTAAAACATAATCATTAGGGGACATAAGGAAAACTATGGTAAGCATGACCAAGCTAAAACATAATAAGACCTTTAAAGAATAATCACAACTCATGAACATGGTCAATGCATCTTAAAATCATAATGAAAGCTTCATAAAAATCATTGAAGTAACTTAGTTCATTTTGTGGGATAGTTATTGTTAACCAACATAGACTACATGAGCTATAACATGAATCTGGTGTCTTGCTCCCACACTGAAAAGAAATGTCCTTACTTTCCAAGCTAAATACCTCAAACTTCTAACTTAGGTGGATCCACTATCTATGTATTTCTATGAGGAGGCACGTAGTTAGCGACAAGGATATTGCTACTAGAGATGCGACATCTATCAACGGGAGAGCCTCCATCTCAATGTCCTGTCGGTGCTAAGTAAAATCCCAACAGAATAGTCATATTCATAAACATATCATCATACATGGAAAAACACAATTAAATTACTAACCCAAGCTTAAATTATTATAGAGTAGCTCCATAAATCATGAATCATGTATGTGTGATAAAACCTTTCATCAAATAATGATTACTTAATATGTGAGAAAACCTTTCACAATTTCATTGATGCTTATCTTAGAAGAAACTTTAGATCATAAAAGCCCTTTTCATAAATCATGCATAAACTTTCATGAATCATATTCATAAATTCATATCTTCATAAATGTATAGCTTCATATATGCATATCTTCATAAATTCATAGTCAAAATCATGAATAATGCATGGGTCTTATAGAAATTAATTAAAAATCATATAATTTAATCAAAACATTCATAGGAAGATTAAAATTGAACAGTTAAATCAACATCAATTAAGACCCATAGAGATCACATGAAACCCAAATTAATTTAGACGGAATTGAATTGGAAACCTAGAAATCTTTTGGGTATCATAAGTTAAATAGAAATTAGTGAAGTGGGGGAGTTTGAGAAGGGTGGGAAAGGCCTATGTTGATGATCTGAGAACATTTCAACCAATATTTTGATAGACTCCTCTACATATTTCACTAACAATAAGAAGGATTGAGAGCAGCTATGTTCAAAAAGTGGTTCGTTGTTGTGGTTCCTCTTCATTCTTCATCAAGTTAAACACACATCGGTTCCAAAGAAGATCTAGCAAAGTAAAGTGGAACCTAAAATTAATTGTTCCATTTCTTATTCCTTAAAATGGTGAAATCCCACGTACCTTGATGATCAAAGCCCAAAAGCAATGGACGAAAAAATGAGACTTGAAACTTGAGTCGTAGATTTCTCCCTTGAAGTTTGAGAGAATTTGGAGGGGATGAACTTGGATGAGATTTGAGAATTTGAGAGAATAAGAGGATTTGGGTAGATTTAGGAATAGAATGGTAGTTATATGACTTAAAATTTGGGTCAAAACGATATAGTATGGGTTTTAATTGCATAAAAAAGACCCAATACCCTTAATTAAAAACTTCTGGAAGACACCTACGACTTCAACCTACGGTAAGTAAGAATTCCTATAGACCCTTCTGGTCAGTCGCAAGATCAACTATAGAGGGCCAAGATCCTGAGCAATTTGAACGAGAGCCTTCTACGAGTCGTTGATATTTCTATGGTCTGTAAACCTCTTTCCGTAGAACCCTTCTTCCAAAAAAATTCACTATGTCATAAACATCTTCTACGGACCCATTCTTACGGGTCGTAGAACTTTTTACGGACCATCTGATGGTCCATAGGAAAGTTCACTGACCCAAAATTTGTCATTCTTTCAAGATCCTTCCTATGACTTTCTTCTACAGGTCGTAGGACCTTTTACGGTCCATAGGTGGGCTCATAGGAATTGAACTAGTTCTAAGTTTATGCAACTTTTATTTTCAACTCGACTTTCTAATTTTCCAGGTGTTATAATTTAGGACAAAAAATAATCGATGAAACAACCAATGGAGGTCGTGTTGATAAAATATTGACCCAAGCCAATACATCCACAAAAATAACCCAAAACCAACAAAATGCAAAAGTCCACAAAATCATCCTAATCGCATTGGGATTCGAACCAAGAGCAAACATGGTATTCTAGAGCTAACTCTAATAACATAATTCTCATCTGAGCATGTTTACTAAGAACATTGACCAAAGTCAAACATTTGGCCAACCTTCACAATTATCTCGCCTAATGGCTCAAACTAACATTGAATGCCTCACGACCTAAACCAACCATACCACTAGTCCAAAATGGACCTTTCAAAGCTGATGAAATTGACAAAAATCTCCTACAACATTAAATTCTCTGGATGTTGACCAAAGTCAAGTCTTTCAACTTGAAGCTTCCAAAATGGAAGAACTCACTCAAAAACCTTCCGACTAGCTCGAGAAGAGTGTTATCCATTCCAACACACCAAATACACTGCACAGAAGCTACGGGACAGGGCAAAATAGTAAAATCATACGAAAACTAGTAAATGACCACGAGGGTCATTACACTTAAGTTCCAAATCTGGTCAACGAATAACATAAATTTATTTCCATTGTTTAACCTATAATAATATCCCAAATCTCATTTATTCCTAATTATTATAATATGATCTTAGGAATTTACATTTGGTAAAAACATTATAAGATCAACCTATTTAAAGGGTTCTTCCCTTTGTGTGAAAAGCAACTTATATAGCAAACTAACATAAATCATGATTCTTCATCCTTATTTTACTTATCAGTTTTTATCAATGACTTCTCTAGAAGGAGATCTTAACGGGTAAATTTCTTTTTAATTTTTTCTTTTCTCCTACAAAAGAGAAACATGAATTAGCTGATAAATTTGTTGTTAATTTGTCTCTACAAACTCGTAGCTAACATGAAATTTTGACAAACTATTGGTAATCCATCATTTAATAGAATTGGCAAAGGATTTTATTGTTTGGTGAACAGAAGTAGTGAGAAAAACAACTTTGTTGCCAAAATACAAATAAATTATCCCCAATCTTATTTAAAGAAGGATGAGTTATCAAAAGTCCTTGTTAGTTACAAGCATTGTAGTGATAGGCTAGCGATGAATTTCCTAGTTAATTTGTATTTCACTTTGAAGGAGAAGGAAAAATTTATGGAAAAGAAACTCATTTGTTAAGGTCTCTTTTTGGAGAAGCCATTTGGTAATAAATAATGAGCAAAAATCGGGTTACGGCCTAAAATATACAAACCGTGGGGGAAATATACCTGATCCTGATAGGTAAATGTCATAAATATTATTTCAAATTTCAAAATTGTACGGATAAAAAGAATAACCTCATAATAGTATTAAATAAACATAGATATGCGAAAATATATCCTCCCGACCCCCAAATACAGAAAAGAACTTGGAAGTTATCACCAAGTTTCATTAATTTATACATATATGAGTATATTGAGTTTGAATTGTGCTATTTCTATTATTTGGTATTAATTTATCCGTTACAAATTGAACTTTATGTTGCTTTCGACTACTAGTTTTCTTTCATGTCTTGTATATTGTGTATTATCTTCATAGCTCTGTTAGAATATTAAGACTAATTAATACCATGTCTTAAGTTACTCATTCTACACTTCTCCATCTTTTTCTAATGTGATGCCCAATATGAGTCACCCTTAGTGTAACACCCCGGAAATTTTTGAGCTACGACTCAAACCATTCTTCGTCGTGAGTAAGATTTTATTGGGGGATTTATATTTTTGTAAGTGTAAAGTCACTGGATGTAGCACCTTGAGTTCCAAAAAGAATTGAAGAGAAATTCATTTAAGTCATCCATCAGTTCTTTGAAGTTTTGGGTGAACTTCAAACGACTATAACTTGTAGCACATAATGATTTAGGTATCCCATAAGATATCAAATCGAAGATATTTAAATCCTCTTTTCAACGCCACTAAGTTTGCTAAAATCCAAGTCCGGATGAGGGAGATATGACCGTTTGAGTGTAACCTCTCTAGATAGGGCCTTTCCATCCAAACTAAAGAGGGGTATTTTAGTCTTTTCCTTACCCCCACTTAGTCTAAACGTAAATTACACCCAATTAAGGGTCTAAACTGATTAGCATCAGTTTCATTAATCCCCAAAGTGCTTAGGGTTTTAGAGAGACGATTAAAGAGGAGCAAAAGTTCAAGGTTTCAAGCGTTCGTTCAAGAAATTCAAGATTTCACTAAGAACCTAGTTCTTTGAGGTATGTAAGTTTCCATAGTTGTTCACCCACGCACCAATAATGAGTTTTTTTTATGAATTTCATCCATGAGATTGAGTATATTGATAATCTTGTTGAGTTCTTGAGATTTTGTTCTTCGTTCTTTGATAATGAAGTTCTTGTTGAGTTCTAGAGGTGAGTCAGGCCAAGGGTTTGCTTGGGAACCAACAATGGTTTTCAAGTGCCAGTTACGTTTAGGGTTTAGGCTCGGGGCGTGACAAACTTTGTATGAGAGCACAGAGTTCAAGTTTCCTATGGTGTCTATGAAGTTGTGTCAGTAGGATCTTGTTTATGGTTGTGAGGGCCCCACTTCTATAAACGAGGGACTACATGCATTTAAGAAAAGTTTTCCTTCTTTCATACTCTTAATCATTCAAAATTATGACATAGAGACTTATTCTAACTCGTGTGTTCGCATATCCATTCAACTACCCCTCATACTAAAGGTGGTTGAAAAACAAAGTCAGATCCTTATGAATGAGTTATTCTTAGAAAAAGTCTTGAGGAAGTCATGAGACAGTAGAGGGGCGTGAGAGGAGCCTATGAGTGAGTTAACCTTTGAGATTTGAAAGGATGCACTCATATTCATATGAATCGTGCGTTTGAGCTGAAATTGAGATGTACTCTCTTCTCTAAACCTTATTCAAGTGAGACTCTTATGAGAACGTGTGTTTAGAGCTTCATAAATAATTTAACCCTAAAGGATATAATGAATTACGAGATTATGAGTTGTAGTAGTAAAGAGTTCCCTTAAGTCAATAGAAAAGCATGCAGAGGTATAGAAATATATGAAAGGGAGATAGTGATGGGGAAGATTATGTTATTGCAATCATGCACCCAGTCAGTTATAAGTGATGGGTTCCTTTATGAGTGGAATAAGGAATAATAATGTTGTAGAGAGTTTCGATAGAAGGAAGAGGAATAGTTACTAGTCTGCATGAGATAGAATATACTTTTAACCAGATAGAGTTGATGTCGATGTGCCATCGTGTTAGAGGAGACTAAATATATGTGTGGAATTAAAGAGCAGAGTATTCCTGAGGTGATAGAACCAAGCTAGGCTTATGAATTTTCAAGGGGGAACTCCATGGTATTCAGAGGATGATAGAACTATTTGAGACATAATGTGCAATAAGTGAGTAAATAGTACTTAAGTTGTGAAATGTAAGGTGAAGATAATTTGTAGGTAGGTAGACGGAGAGCTAAATATTTCCTACTTGTCATGAGTTCTTAGTAGGTGAGTGTTTCTTGACTTTTATGGTAGTCGCAAGTAGTATAAGGTGTGAGAAATCATATTTATATCTGTGTTTAGTACTAGACATTAAGCTTGAATTTAAGATGAGTGTCGTGATCAAAAGATGGCAACATGAGGGTGATGGTGTTAGCTTTGAGATCTGATCTAGTAGGTTTGACCTGAAATAGGTGAGGAGATCAAGTGGTACTTTGAAATGAAAATATGGTATTATGACCCATAAAGGAGGAAGGTAGAGCAGTAAGAGGTACAACCGAGATGGTATGTAGCCAGACGAGGTCCCAATTGAGGTTATGATTTTTTTATGCCTTGGTTGTATATGTCACACCCTGAAGCTACCCCCAGGGCGTAAACACGGGACCTAGGATCACGAGTGACCCCAAGCTAACCCTGCGGCATATCATAAGCATACTAAAAGATTACTGAATAAAATATACTATGTGGAAGCTAAAACCATAATTAATTGTAAGTGGGGTATACCCAATACTAATATGATTATATAAAAGCATATGAGTTTAATAAGAACTGGAAGATCAAACTCACAACTAAAGTTGAATCTAGTACTATGTCTGAAATAAGTCTCTAACTGACTAGAGATGTTGAGACATATCCCCAGTTAACTCTAGCAAAACTGAAACTAAATGACTGAAAATGGAAATATAACATGTTAATCGTCCTCGAAGAATGATGATTCACCACTGATGATGTTGAACTGGAGATCGGGAACCGATTTATGCGTGATCTGAATGTTGAGGTCCTGAACCTACATCACGATAAGATGTAGCGCAGAGTATGCGTCAGTACTTGAAAGGTACTGAGCATGCAGGTTAGAGTAAAGATGAACAATATACATAACTGAACAAAACATATAACTGAGCAATGATATAAGAGGAGCATGATATTGTACTGAAAACACTGACCATGAACTAACTGAATGCAATGACCAAGTTTATACATGTTGAAACTGAACACTGAACTGTAACTGAAAACTTGGTCAATACACTAGAATCTGACCGTTGGAGTTACTAATAACCAACATAAAACCACATGAGCTAAATGTGGAGTCCGATGTATACGCCTCATCGAGAGGACCCAATATACCCTGCTGCCAGAGGTATAGAGGCATGACTGGCATGATCACTAAAACTAATGCCCATAGAGAGGACTTAACCTACGAGGGCACGTAGTTCTAGGACTATGAGGATGACTGACCATAGTACAAATCGGTATTAAGTCTACTCCCAACTGGTTATATTTATGATACTGAAATACTAAAATATTGAATAGCTCAAAATACTGACATGCAAATAATCATAATTGAAAATTCTTTCTAAAAAATGATTCAAAATCATATTATAATATGATCATTGATGATTCGGAAAGTCATACTACATAAACATTGATGGTATATCTAGATACCATACTGTTCATACATTGATGACATACTCGATTGTCATACTAATCATGTTTTAGAAAACTCTTTTCTCAAAACTCATCTTTATTTTCTCAAAACTCAGTTTAAGATCTCAAGTCTTGGCTATAAAAAATTTCTCAAGATTTATAACTCAAAATATGGTTCATGCTGAAATATACTGATAATGTGACGTTCGAAACTGGAGCATGTACATATGTTTAACTGACCTAGCATGTGTAATTCATGAACTAAGAGAATCTACACAACTAGGGTTCTGAGTTTCGTGCAAAGAACTATGCAATAATTCCACGAAAACATGATAATCTGATTTGGATTAGTCTATTAGCTGAAACACAACATAAATATGAAATTCTACAAACCCTAGGTCTAAACATGATGTTGAAAATCAAGAATCTGACTGAAAGAAACCCACTAGTGAAATCCCACATACTTGGTGAAAAAATTCACGAAGAAATTTTTTGATTTTGGGGCTGGAACGGAAGAAAACTTGTTGCATTATTGGAAGGGTTTGGGTCACCTCTTTTCTCCTCTTTTGTTCTTGGCTTGATGAATTATTTTGTAAATAAAGGTTCTGGGTATGTCTGAGTAAGTTATTATTCTTATTCTGAGTAAACCGACGTAGTTTAGGCATAAAATAATGAAATTTAAGTGCCCAACGCATAGGGGAAAGGACCAAAATGACGCTAGCTTAATTCTGACTAAGACCATCCACAGAGAGAATGATGGTACGTCGTTTGACCTACCGGCCGTCGTTTGGGTTCGTCGGTCAAGTCTGCTCGGCAGGTCTTCACTAAAACAAGCATAAATATTTACTCTGAGATCGGATTTTAGAAAAGTCGGTGGCGTTGGAAAGAGGATTCAATTATCTATCATATCATAGTTCATGGGCCACCTAATTCCTTTTGCTCTAAGAGTGATGACCATTTGAAGTTGGCCGAATCAGCAATTTCTCCCTAACTGGCGGCTGACCTTTATTAACAGTCAGACCTACAGTCCGTAGGTCCAACCACGGACCGTACTGGTTGACAGTGGGATCGAAGACTTTTAAGACTTGGGCCTTAACCACGGAACCCCACCTATGGTCTGTGGTCCTACATAGGATCTGTGGGTGGTTCTGTTGGTACTGACAACCGATTTTCTAAAAACTAGGATTTTCTTCGTTTTGAGATCCGAGGTGCTACATTATCTCCTTCTTGGGAACATTCGTCCTCGAATGAAGTCTAAACTAGCTGAGTATGGAGGGAAGAAGTTGAAATCCTTACCACTATGTACTACAAACTGATTTCTGACTGAACTGAGTTCCAAGAACATGCAAATACGCTAAAATTGCAAGACTGACTGAAGGAACAAGGTACTAAGACTGAGTTTTTGCATGAATGACTGAGGAACTATTACCTCAAGCTAGAATGTAATCGGAAGGAAAGAGATGAGGATACTTGGCCTTCATGGCTGCTTCTGCTTCCCAAGTAGCACCCTCTACGGACTGACTCCTTCACAAAACCTTAACTGAAGCAACTTTTTTGTTTCTCAACTTTATAACCTGACTATCAAGAATCTCAACTAGCACATCCTCATAAGTCAGACTATCTTTCACAGCCACACTCCCTAAAGGTACTATGGATGCTGGATTACCCACACAGTTCTTCAACAACGAAATGTGAAAGATCGGATGCACTGCTGCTAGTTCTGCTGGTAACTCTAACTTATAAGTCACTTTATCAATCCTTTTCAGAATCTTGTAAGGGCCTACATATCAAGGACCGAGCTTCCCTTTCTTGTCAAATCTCATCACCCCTTTCATAGGTGACACTTTTAAGAAAACCCAATCATCTATCTCAAACTCTAAGTCCATTCTCCTTACATCTGCATAAGACTTCTATCGTAAGTCTATTTATGACGAGCTGAACTTTTTCCCATAGCTTCATATACCGAATCTCGCCGAATAAAGGATGTTTCACCTACTCATACACCTTAGGAACACATAAGCGACCATATCCACCTTGGAAGAAAACATCTACTTTCTACTAATGAACTGCACCTTCCAATTGAAGTAGTATAGGATCACTATCTTGTTTTCCTTAAACTCCGCTACCAATGAAGATTCTGATCTATCCTGGGTTATAACATCACCATCTGGCATGTCCGTAAGATCAATTCCTAAGCGAGCAAGCTGATGAACATCTTTTGCTAATTCCTTCCTATTTTCCTCAACATGTACTACACTACCCATATAGATCATCTTTTTGGTCTTAAGGTTATAGAGAAATAAACCTACAGACACTGAGCTACTACCCTTCCATTCTAAGACTGGCTTATTTGGAAACTAAAACAGAACGATCCTAGTTCTACCATCAACTAAGGCATAATAAGAATGTAGCCAGTCCATGCCTAGGATGATATCAAAATCTACCATTTCTAAATCTACAAGATATGCTAAGGTGACTTTCTAAGAGACTGTGACAGGGCAATATATGTATACCCGTCTAGCTATAATTGGGTCACCAACTGAGGTGGAGACTGAGAAGGGTTCTGAAAGAGTTTCTAGATTGACACCTTAGATTACTTCTATAAAGAGAGTTACAATGGTAAGAGTTACCCCTGGATCTTTCCACTAAGTGTACCATATGTGGGCCACATCTTTAAGCTGGTAGGATGCCAACTCAACCCTACCATTACCAGTCACTTGCATCACTCCAAAGATTTTCTTAACCTCATCAATGAAGTTCTATGGGTCCTCACCAACTTGTGACCCTAAAACTCAGGCAGATTCATCCTTACGAAATCTTGAACCCTAGATGCCACTGATCCACCATTTCTATTAGTAGGAACTAGAACCTGCTGATTGTTCTAGTTGGTCATACTCTGAGCCAAAAGCTGAATTACATTTCAAAACTCTGCGTTTGAACCCTCATGGTCTGGGACTAGAGCAACTGCATTAATATTGTGTGCATTAGCATTCCTTGTGTAATCTCTACGAGAAGGCATGATCTTAAGCGCATAACGATGAGTTAGAAACGAGAAGTTGGATCATACCTCTCGCATGATAAGAGTAGCAAGAAAGTGATGTTTTCCTAAAACACTTTATAGCCTCCCTCTCATTAGATGTGGTGCACTTCACACCCATGAAAATAGCTCTACTTAGTGAGGCTTTTTAGACATCCTAAGACACTTAAACCTAATGCTCTGATACTAAGTTTGTCACACCCCGAAGCTATCCCCCACAACGTGGACATGGGACCTAGGATCACGAGTGACCCCAAGCTAACCCTGTTGGCATATCATAAGCATACTAAAAGATTACTAAATAAAATATATTATGCGGAAGCTAAAACCATAATTAATTGTACGTGGGGAATACCCAGTACTAATCTGATAATATAAAAGACTATGAGTTTAATAACAACTGCAAGATCAAACTCAAAACTAAAGATGAATCTAGTACTATATCTGAAATAAGCCTCTAAATGAATAGATATGTTGAGACATGTCCCCAGCTAACTCTAGAAAAACTGACACTAAAAGACTGAAAATGGAAAGATAACATGTCAATCATCCTCGAAAAATGAGGAATCACCACTGATGTTGTTGAACTGGATATCAGGAACCGATATATGTGTGATATGAATGTTGAAGGCCTGAACCTACATCACGAGAAGATGTAGAGTAAATCATGTGTCGATACTTGAAAGGTATCAAGCATTCATGAGAGAGTAAAACTGAAAAATATACATAACTGAACAAAACATATAACTGAGCAATGATATAAGAGGAGCATGATATTGTACTGAAAACACTGAACATGAACTAACTGAATGCAATAATCAAGTTTATACATGTTGAAACTGAATACTGAACTGTAATTAAAAACTTGGTCAATACACTAGAATCTGACTGTGAGAGCTACTAACAACCGACATAAAACCACATGAGCTAAATGTGGAATCCGATGAAAACACCCCATCGAGAGGACCCAATATACCCTGCCAGAGGTATAGAGGCATGACTGGCGTGATCACTAAAATTGATGCCCACAGAGGGGACTTAACCTACGGGGGCACGTAGTTCTGGGACTATGAGGGTGACTGACCCTAGTCCAACTCAGTATTAAGTCTATTCACAACTGATTATGTATATGATACTGAAATGTTGAAATATTGAATAGCTCAAAATACTGACATGCAGATACTCATACTTGAAAACTCTTTCTAAAAAGTGATTCAAAATCATATTATAATATGACCATTGATGATTTGGGAAGTCATACTGCATAAACATTGATGGTATATCTAGATACCATATTGTTCATACATTGATGACATACTCGATTGTCATACTAATCATGTTTTAGAAAATAATTTTCTAAAAACTCATCTTATTTTCTCAAAACTCAGTTTAAGAACTCAAGTGTTGGCTTTAAAAAGCTTCTCAAGATTTATAACTCAAAATAGGGTTCATGCTGAAATATATTGATAATGTGACTTTCGAAACTGGAGCATGTATATCTGTTTAACTGACCTAGCATGTGTAATTCATGAACTAAGAGAATATACACAACTAGGGTTCTGAGTTTCATGCAAAGAACTAAGTAATAATTCCATGAAAACATGATAATCTAATTTGGATTAGTCTAATAGCTGAAACACAACATAAATCTAAAATTCTAGAAACCCTAGGTCTAAACATGATGTTGAGAATCAAGAATCTGACTGAATTCTAGGGACCTAATGGGCAAAAAGAACCCACTAGTGAAATCCTACATACCTGGTGACAAAATTCACAGAGAAATATTTCGATTTTGGGGCTGGAATGGAAGAAAACTTGTTGCGTTCTTGGAAGGGTTTGGGTCACCTCTTTTCTCATTTTTTGTTCTAGGTTTGATGAATTTTTTTTGTGAATAAAGGTTATGTGTATGTCTGACTAAGTTATTAGGTTTATTCTGAGTAAAGCGACGTAGTTTAGGCATAAAATGACAAAATTTAAGTACCCAATGCATAGGGGAAATGACCAAAATGACCCTTGCTTAATTTTGACGAAGCCCATCCATGGAGGGAACGACGGTCTGTCGTTTTACCTACCGGCCATCGTTTGAGTTCGTCGGTCTAGTCTGCCCGGCAGGCGTCACTAAAACTAGCATAACTTTTTACTCTGAGATTGGAATTTAGCAAACTCTGTGGCGTTGGAAAGAAAATTCAATTGTCTATCATATAATAGGTCATGATCCACCTAATTCCTTTTGTTCTAAGAGTGATGACCATTTGAAGTTGACCCAATCAACAATTTCCCCCTAACTAGCTATTGACCTTCATTAACGGTCAGTAGGTCCAACTATGGATTGTAATGGTATACCGTGGGTGGGATCAGAGACTATTAAGACTTGGGCCTCAACCACAGAACCCCACCTATGGTCCATGGTCCCACCTACGGTTCGTGGGTGATTCCATTGGTACTGACACCGGATTTTTTGAAAACTAGGATTTTGTTCGTTTTGAGATCTGAGGTGTTATAGTATAATTTATCTGCCGATATGGGATAGACTGGTGCAAGTGCAATTTCCCTAAAGAGTTAAATGAAGCATCCTTAGGAGCCAATGAGAAGAGGTCAAGAGAAACATCTTAGAAAGAGGTCGTAGTACCTATTTATGGAGAGTTCTGTAGTTATGAGATAAGCTTTTCTCAAGTGTAAAAATAAAAGGGGGTGTAGACGAGTTTAGAGATGATGGAATAGGTCCATAGCTTTCAAGTGTCAACTTTAGACATAAACGGGAGATGATAGGATAAGAAATCAAGTCAAGTGTTGAGAATAAAATAGTAATGAGTTTAAAAGAGTATGAGAGATATCTTTTCAGAGGTCCTTGTTGTAGTGGAGTGAAGTTAGAAGGAGAAGGATAATGTCCTTATTGTGATAATAATGGTGTGATAATTTCATCTAAGGTTATAAATGAGGACGAAGAGGAGGATGAGGTTTTACTATGAGAAATAGTTAAATGAGAACCCTTAGTTGGTTCCAAATAGTAATGCGGGAAATTCCAGTTGGTATGGCAGAGATGATAAGGGAATGAGAACTTCTTAAAGAGCTGGTTAGTAGGAGTCCATGGAGTTGTTAGATTACTAAGCTTAAATGTGGTGTTGTTAAACATTAGGTGGTTCTTGATATGATCCCAATATTGATTGAATGTTGTGGTAAATAGTAATATTCTTGGGATGAGATTCCCTATAGAGAGGTATAAAACCCGAACCTTAGGATTTGGGTTAAGCTTGAATATAGAAAGAATATGTCGTTAGGCTCATACCTTGGTAGGAGAAGTCATGTACCCTTGTGGGAGCTATGAGTTGCAGCCAATGAGTTATGGTAATAAGGAAATAAGAGCGTAGTTGAGGAGTGTTGATAAGCTTAACAGTTAACAGTCATACTACCCCAGGCATGGTATTCCTATTCTTACTTCATGCCTAGACTCCCTTTGTTTCAGATAAGGTAACTTTAGAGAGAGCGTGACTATGTTCACAACAACATCGTTCTTGATTTAGGTGCTATAGAAAGTCCCAACTCTTAGCCCAACCTATGTTAGAAGGCAAGTGCATGAGTCAACGAGATAGTAAGAGTAACCCCGTTCCATACCCAGCCCAGTCATCATTCGAGGACGAATGATCCCAAGGGGAGATAATGTAACATCCCGAATTTTTTTTGAGTTAGGACTAGAACCACTCTTTGTCGTGAGTAAGATTTTAGTGGGGGATTTAAATTTTCTTAAGTTTTAATGTCACTAGATGTAGTACCTTGAGTTCCAAAATGAACTTAAGAGAAATTCATTCAAGTCATCCGTGAGTTCTTTTTAATTTTGAGTCAACTTCAAACAACCATAACTTTTAGTACATAATGAGTTAGGTGGCATATCATATATCAAATCAAATATTTTTAAGTCCTCTTTTCAACGCCACCGAGTTTGCTAAAATCCAAGTCTAGGTAAGGGAGATATGACAGTTTGAGTGTAGCCTCTCTAGATAGGGCTTTTCCGTCCGAACTAAGGAGAGATATTTAGTCTTTTCCTTACCCCTACTTAGTCTAAAAGTGAATTACACCCAATTAAGGGTCTAACCTGATTAGAATCAATTTCATTCATCCCCCAAAGCGTTTAGGGTATTAGAGAGAAGATTCAAGAGGAGAAAAAGTTCAAGGTTTCAAGCGTTCGTTCAAGAGATTCAAGATTTCGCCAAGAACCTAGTTCTTTGAGGTATGTAAGTTTTCATAGTGTTGGGTTTGTTTTCCCACACACCAATCAAGAGTTTCTTTAATGAATTTCATCCATGAGATTGAGTATATTGAGAATCTTGTTGAGTTCTTGAAGTTTTGTGCTTCGTTTTTTTATAATGAAGTTCTTGTTGAGTTCTTGAGGTGAGAGTTGTGAATGAGTGTTTTTTTGTGGGTTTTGGTGTAGATTTTGTTGTAATTATGTTGGGTTTAATGATCCAAAAGAGTTTGAGAGAAATTGTTCGATTCTAGATGAGTTAGGGCATTAGTTTGAACAAGAAAATTCATCGGTTTTTGGGCAGAGGCTTGGGGCGCCACACCACTTAGTGCGCCCCAACTAGTGTTCTGTAGATTAGGGTCTGGTGCTCTACGCCACTTAGTGTGCCAGGGTTGCTAGGTCCCCTACCCTTCTGTCCTTCTTTCCGCATGAGTCCCCTCGAATCATACCTATGTTTTCTACTTGATATTCACAATTAAAATCTTCATTATTCATTGAGAGATCATGCCTATCCAAGTTATAACTCTTGAATTCATAATTCAAATTCAAGATAGAGTTAAGAGTAAAGTTTGAGAAAGTCCCTTTGAGTCTTTTCGAGGAGTTGTTTCAAGACTAGAGTAAGTGAGTATGAGGATGAGGAGAATGTATTCATGAGTTCTATATTTTCATTGAGACCCTTGAGTCGAGTTGTTTATGTCCATAATTCCGCATGAACTCCATAAATTGAGTATCTTTGAAAGGAGTAGTATCTCTGATATACCGTGAATTTATGGTATTTTTAATACATTTCATTTCAGAGTTGTGTGTGTCTAGGGACATTTTGTATTAGACCTAATGTTTATTGTGTTATATTTGCAGGAAATAGGCTTGGACGAGGTCGAGAGAGATACAAGTGAAATTTTGTAGAAGTGGCCACCCACGGTAGTGACCTACGGATCGTAGATCCAATCATGGTCCATCAGTGGGTAGGCTTGGACTGATCTTCAGGGAAGTCTGACTAAGTGTGGAATCATGGAAGCTAGTGAAGGACCGTAGGTCGACCCACGGGCCATCCTGCACGTCCGTCATTTGTAACTGGGAGTTGAAGTTCCAGTACCTGATGAAAAGTTCTAAGTTTGGAGCCACGGAAGAGGACCCATGGACCGTGAATCGACCCACGGTCCATACTGCACGTCCGTTGATTGCAACTCGAGTTGAAGGTTCCAAACTTCTGAGAAATTGTTTAAGTCTTGAGCCACGGAAGGGACCTACGGACCGTAGGTCAGTCCACGGTCAGTATCATCGATTGAAGCCGCGACTAGAAAAGTTTATTTCCTTATTTTGTTTCCTTTTTGTTTAGGACATGTTTTTCTATATATAGGGCATGTAAACCTCATTTTTGGGGGTTAGACATTATTGTATACTTTTAGTTCTTGGTATTTTCTTGGGAATTGACTTGCAAACTTTAGCAATTTGATTTCCTAAATTCGGTTTATAAGATTTTTGCTTTGAATTTAAATTGGAGATTACAAGTTTCTTCTAATCAATACGTAAGTTCATGAATTCTTCTTCTAACAATATGAATTGTGTTCTTTCAAGCATGAGTAGCTAAATCCATAACTAGGGTTGTGGGAACCATGAGCAATTAAAAGCGTATGAATAATAACTAAGTAATTCTTGAATTGTGTTGATGCATGCATTGGTAATTCTTTCATTTATAAGTCTTTTTAATGGTGTCCAACGTTAGAACTCGCCTTGTTGCTACTTGCTGGACCAATGAGGTAGTTAATAAGAAAACAATTATCAACAGAGATTTAGTGTGATACTATCTAATAGTCTAATGTCAATTGGTGCGAGGGTGAAAACTAAGTCATACATTGATGTGATATCTAATCTGATGTAAAGGTAAGGGTTAGTAAATTATACACACGTAGCTGGACCAAGGTGCGGGGTGAAATTCCTTATTTGGCGGACCAAGCACTTAGGGATACATAACTTACCACTTTGCATGTGATACACTAGGAAGGGATTACTATTATTAGGATTACCGCGTTAAGAGCTTATGGGGAACACATACACCCTAGTTTCTCTCTCTCATTGATAACAACAAAGTTCAAATCTTGCTCACTTGTTACTTAACAACAATTGGTTATTTGCTTACACAAATCCACCCCTTTACTTACTTGTCTCAGAAATAAGTTGACTAAACAAATATAATCGTGAGTTAAGTTCAAGTCTAAACCATATTGCTCGTGGGATCGACCCCAACCTACAAGTTAGGTTCTTTACTTGATAACGATTGCTTATACTTCTTTAGGGAGGTGTAATTTGAGCGTATCAAATTTTGGCGCCGCTGCTGGGGAATAAGGCTTTTAGATTAAGTTTAACTATATTATTGAAATTTAGTCAATTATTTCCTAATTTTACTTTTATTTTTTTGTTTTTGTTTTCTACAGGTTTCTATTCTAGTGTATGCCAAGTACACGGAGTCGAGGCGAACCATTGATCTCATACGATCCAGAGTTAAGCAGAACTTTGAGAAAGAAGAATTATAAAGGGGTCCAAGTCAACCAAATCTGTGGGAATCTAGGTGATGGAGTTGAGTTGCAACCTTTAGTGGTTGTCAATGAGAATGTTCAGGTTCATGGCGATAATATACTTGGAGATGCATTGAGGGTGGAAAATCCACCAAAACCAAGGTTGCAAGATAACTACAGGGTCGAGTTTAATAATGTTGAATTCGAAGGACCCATTGTTCTCCCTTCACTACCTTCGGGGCATACATTCGTAGTGACTAGCAGTTTGATGCATATGCTTACAGTAAGGAGTTTGTTTTCGGGTATGGCTTTGGAAGATCCACATGGGCACATAGCCAAGTTGAGAAGTGTGTGCAAGAGTTGTGTGGGGTGACCTGAGTTGGATATGAACGTCATAGGGTTGAGAGTTTTCCCTTTATCATTGACTAGAGATGCTGCCATCTGGTTTTCTGAGCTTCCATATAACTCAATCCATACATGGGACCAATTGCACAAGGTGTTCATGGCCAAGTATTTCTTGTTGTCAAAAAAACTGAAACACAAAGATAAATTCAACAACTTCATGGCACTACCTAGAGAGTCTGTGAGTAGTCCGCGGGACAGGTTCACTACATTCATTAGAAGTGTTTCGAACCACCGCATTGATGATGAGTCACTGAAGGAGTATTTATACAGAGGTCAAGATGTCAATGGTAAGGTTGTGCTTGATACTATCGTTGGATGATCATATGGTGAGTATACTTTTGAGGAGATCGCTAAGAAATTAGAGCATATTTCTCGAAACAATAAAGTATGGAGCACTCAAAAGTCTGACACTGGAAGAAGCACATTTGCAGTTCAAGTAGCACCTAGTCAATATGCCGATGACATTCGTGAGGAGATGGCGCAGATGAGGACAAAACTTGGGTTGGTGTTGAAGCATGTGAGTGGAGGCACAGGAAAGGTGAATGCAGTAAATTACTTGACTAGAACTCCACCACCACCGACTGAGAAATGCTACTATGAGGAGGATTCTTACTTGGTGAATGATCAGACAGGAGGTTCCGAGCCACCACCCAAGGTTCCAAATCGGATAATTGGCGCCAAGGGCATGGAAACCAAGGTTGTAACTATGGCAACTACAACCGAGAGGGTCAGTATGTCCGGGATGGGAACTACAATCGCGACAACAACTACAATCGGAACAACTATGGCAACACAAATGATAAGGTTGGATCTTATGTTCCTCCGCAAAATTGAGAATCTAGCAATAGGGAAGTTGGGGGTAGTATGTCACGTATTGAGGATATGATGCAGAAGATGATGAAGCGATTTGATTCGACTGATGAGAATGTGAAGGAGATATGAAACGACTTGTCTGGAATCGGTCAAAAAGTTGATGCCTATGCAGTGTCGATCAAGAAACTTGAGCAGCAGATGAATCAATTGTCCACTACAGTCAACTCGCATCAGCCTGGCACACTTTCTAGCAACACCATCCAAAATCCAAAGAACGATGGGCATTGTATGGAAGTCACTACTCGAGGGGGTAAACATACAATTGATCCACCTATGCCGTCTGAGGTTGAAACTGTAGTTGAAAAAGATGATGACGCGATTGAGGTTACTGGAGAGTCCAAGAGTGCTACAGCGAAGAAAGCAGAGATACCTAAAAAGTTGTTCCTATGCCTAGACCTCCACATCCATTCCCACAGAGGTAGGTAAAGAAGAATGAAGAAGGAAAATACCACAGGTTTATTACTATGTTGAAACAACTTTACATTAATGTTCCGTTGATAGAAGCTTTGGAGAAAATGCTTGGGTATGCGAAATTTATGAAAGATTTGGTGACTAAGAAAAGGGCCGTCAGTTTTGAAGATAATGATAGGTTGCAACATTGCAGTGCTATTGCTTTTAGGTCGCTTGTACAGAAGAAAGAGGATCCTGGTGCTTTCACTATTCCATGCACCATTGGGTTATTGCATTTTGCGAAGACATTGTGTGATTTAGGTGCTAGTATTAATCTGATGCCATTGTCTATTTACGAGAAATTGGGTTTAGGGGCACCAAAACCGATTGCGATGTAATTACTCATGGCCGATAGAACTGTGAAGAGGCCCATTGGTGTTCTCCAAGATGTACTTGTGAAAGTGGAGTCGTTTATTTTTTTGGCATATTTTATGATACTTGACTATGAGGTTGATTTTGTGGTTCCTATCATCCTAGGGAGACCATTCCTTGCTACTGGGCCTGCCTTGGTCAATACAGAGAAAGTGCAGATACAGTTTCGATTAAATAGTGAAGAGGTAACTTTTAATATATGTAGGTCCATGAAGCAGGAAATCAATCTCAGGTCAGTGTCAGTGGTGGATCATATTGTGGAGCGAGGTTCTGAAGTATTTATTGAAGAAAGGTTGGGTGTTGATGCATTGGCAGCAGTAATGATGAACTTTGAGGGTGATGGTATTAAAGACTATGATGAATTAGTCGCCGCACTTGATAGGTTCAAATTCTAATCCAAGCCAAAGAGATTGGAGTTAGATATGAAGAATCGCGACTCTCCACCCGCAAAACTGTCTGTTGAAGAGTCTCCAAAATTGGAGCTTAAGGCTTTACCATCACATTTGAGGTATGTATTCTTGGGAGAGATGGTACTTTACCAGTCATCATTGTGGCCGATTTGAATGGTGAACAAGTTGAGGTATTGGTTGATGTGTTAAAGAGGTTCAAGAGGGCAATTGGGTGGACTATTGCGGACATAATTGAGATCCCTCCTGGCATTTGTTCTCATAAAATCCAACTCATGCCAGATCACAAGCCTAGTATTGAGCACCAAAGGAGACTAAATCCACCTATGCAAGAGGTAGAGGTAGTGGAAAAGGAAATCATCAAGTGATTGGATGCTGGAGTCATTTATCCCATTGCAGATAGTAGTTGGGTTTGTCATGTTCAGTGTGTGCCCAAGAAAGGTGGGATTATTGTGGTTCCTAATGTGAAAAATGAGCTTGTTCTGATGCAACCTGTGACTGGAGAGTATGCATGGACTAACATAAATTGAATGCTTGGACAAAAAAGGATCACTTCCCTATGCCTTCATGGATCAGATGTTGGATCACCTTGCTGGTAAGGGTTGGTATTGCTTTCTTGATGGTTATTCGGGATACAATCAGATTTTGATAGCTTCGGAAGACCAAGATAAGACCACATTCACTTGCCCTTATGGGACTTTTGCCTTCAAGCAGATGCCATTTAGGTTGTGTAATGCTCCAGCAACATTCCAGCGTTGCATGATGTCGATTATTTCTGTTATGGTGGAGGACACTATTGAGGTATTTATGGATGATTTCTCTATGGTAGGTGACTCATTTGATGGTTGCTTAGATCATTTGGTCGAGGTACTGAAACGGTGTGAAGAGTGCAATCTTGTGCTAAATTGGGAAAAGTGTCACTTCATGGTGAAAGATGGGATCATTCTAGGTCATCAGATTTCTGAGAACGGTATTGAGGTTGATAGAGCTAAAGTTGAGGTAATAGAAAAGCTTCCACCACCTATCTCTGTTAAAGGTGTTAGAAGTTTTCTTGGGCATGCAGGCTTTTATAGGAGGTTTATCAAGGATTTCTCCAAAATTGCACACCCATTGTGCAAATTGCTTGAAAAGGAGTGTAAGTTTGTTTTTGATGATACTTGTCTGAGAGAATTTAAAGAGTTGACAGAAAGGCTAGTTTCTGCACCTATCATTATTTCACCGGATTAGGGGAAATCGTTTGAAGAGATGTGTGATGCGAGTAGAGTGGTGCTTGGTGTGGTATTAGGACAGAGACAAGAGAAGATTCTTCATCCTATTTATTATGCTAGCAAAGATCTCAATGTGGCTCAAAAGAACTATACGGTAACTGAACAAGAACTCTTTGTTGTGGTTTTCGCATTCGAGAAATTTTGATCCTACTTGCTTGGTTCGCAGACTTTGCTAACTACTTGGCAAGTGATTTGGTTCCTTCGGATTTGTCTTTTCACCAAAGGAAAAAGTTTATGCATGATGTGAAGAAGTTCATTTGGGATGAGCCTTATTTGTTCCGTATTTGTGCTGATGGGATTATTCGTCGATGTGTGCCCGAGGTTGAGATGATGAGTATACTAGAGGTGTGTCACTCTTCGCCTGTTTGTGGGCATCATAGTGGTATTCGGAGTGCGCATAAGATTTTGCAGTCTGGGTATTACTGGCCTACCATCCACCAAGATGCTCATGATTTCCCCAAGTCTTGTGATCGTTACCAAAGAGAAGGAGGAATTTCAAAGAGGCAAGAGCTACCTATGAATCTGATATTGGTTATTGAGTTGTTTGATGTATGGGCCATTGACTTTATGGGCCCATTTGTGAGTTCACATGGGATGAAGTATATTCTTATTGCGGTTGACTATGTGTCTAAATGGGTGGAAGCAATTGCGCTTTCAAACAATGAAGGTAAAAGTGTCACCGCATTCCTCAAAAGGAATATCTTCTCCAGAATTGGTACACCTAGGGTGATTATCAACAATGGAGGTTCCCACTTTTATAATAAGTTGTTCAAGGTGTTGCTAGAGAAATATGGAGTCCGTCACAATGTAGCCACTCCTTACCATCCGCAGTCTAGTGGGTAAGTTGAAGTGTCCAACAGAGAGATCAAGCATATTCTTGCTAAGACTGTGAATGCAAATAGAACTGATTGGTCAAGGAGGCTTGATGATGCTCTATGGGCCTATCGCACCGCATTCAAAACTCCCATAGGTATGTCCCCCTACCAACTTGTATATGGGAAGTCTTGCCATTTGCCAATAGAGCTAGAGCATAAGGCTATATGGGAGATAAAGAAGTTGAATTTGGATTGGGGCGCCACATCGAGTCAAAGAGTGAATGACATGAATGAGCTTGATGAGTTTCTCCTAAAAGCTTATGAAAGTTCGGCCTTGTACAAGGAAAAGATGAAGAAGTATCATGATCAAAAGATTAAAAAGCGTGAATTTGTTGTGGGTGATCTGGTGCTTCTATTCAATTCAAGGTTGCGCTTGTTTCTTGGCAAGCTCAAGTCCAAGTGGACCGGGCCATTCATAGTCACTCAAGTGTTCCCACATGGAGTGGTCGATCTAGAGAACAAGGAGGGAACAAGGTTCAAGGTGAACGAGCAAAGGATCAAGGTCTACTTGGGGAAAGAGGAAAGTGTGCAGGAAGTGATTGAGGCCTACTACCTTGATGAAGTCTGAGTAATCAAGGGGCCTACGACGTGCCGCGATGTTAAATCAAGCGCTACTTGCGAGGCAACCCAAGATGTACAATCTAGCCAACTATAGGTTTTTCTTTTCGATTTTAGGAGTTTTCTTTGTTTAGTTGAATTTTTGTAATCCTTTAGATAGGTGTTTTATTTTTGTATTAGTGTTGGCTAGATATAGCATAGGGTCCGTGTCTAAAAAGTGTCCAGAAAATGTAAAAATAAAGGCCTAACGGTTGCTACATGTGCAGGGATGAAAAGCCAAATCTACAAAAAAAAAGGGTTGTGCAGAGGTCTACGGACCCCATCGACGGTCTGTGGTTATATCCACGGATCGTGAATGGTGTCCATAGACCCTAGGTATGTTTTCTAAAATTTTCTAAGTGTTGAGTGACCTACGGACCCAACCTACGGTCCGTAGGTCGACCCACAGACCGTAGACGGGGTCTCATGGGTCCAACCTAGGGTTTCTGGAGACCCGACCCAGACCCCAATTAATAAAAACCTCTTCATTTCAAATTCACCCCCCAATACCCAAATTCTCTCCTAACCGTTTCTAACCCCTCCAAATCCCAAAACTCCCATATTAACTCCCCCAAATAACTCCCCTCTCTCATAATAACCCTCTCCCCTTCCATCACTCTCCTCTCTTCTCCCAAAATCTCCCCATCTCTCAATCACAAGGATTTTCTGGTTCGGGTTCGGTGTCAAAGGCTAGAAAGAAGTTTCTAGAGTCTAGTTCATCACACAATCACCCACTTCACTTTCTTTGCTTGAAAGGTAAGCGACTTCACTCTAACTTTGAAGTTATTGTTCATTGTTGTATTAGGAGTCACGAAGTGGTTCTTGACCTTGGGTGGTAAACTTTTGTGTGTAACTAATGATTTGTATGCTAAACACACCCTTGGGACTATAGAATGTAATTGTGTAGTTTGTTTAACCACATAAACCTAGGAGTAATTGGTCTAAATGTCAGTTTTGATTTAGGGTTTCTCATGTCGGTATGTTAACAAGGCAACTTGCATGTAATCGAAACCCTAAGGATGATGAACTAACATATTTTGTGTTAAAATGCATGAAAAGATCGAGGATGATTGAATTGATATATGAAAAAAATGAGTTTGAATGTGAAATCTGTTTGTAACCTGGCATATTCTCGACCCACGAGACTCCATCCATGGACCGTAGGTCTAGTCCGTGGGTCTACGCACAATTAAGAATTGCTAAGTATGGAACCACGAAGGTGGACTACGGTCTGTAGGTTAACCTACAGATCATTCTGCATAGTTGTGGTTCGCATGAGAGACCCATCTTCAGGGACCGCTGACCTACAGAGGGGATCTATGGATAGTAGATCAAACTACGAACCGTAGGTGGGCGGTTCAGCTACTGACCAGAATTTTTTTTCAGTTTTCATTTTAGTTTGTTCCCTGTTCTAAAAAAAATTCAAGTGTGTTATTGGTTTGTTTTGGTACTAACAAAGCCTCCACAGGTACCATGGCTCCCAAGAAAGCTCTGGTTTACGCCACGAAGACCAAGTCGAAATCAGTGGCACCATCCTATCGGTTGATCGATGAGGATAAGGATGCGGAGGCTGACCCTTCATATATCCCACCTACTATCAGGACATCTCCCACTACACCACGCACAACACGGAACCATGCCCGGTGGGTGATTACTGACGTGGTCACTGCCCCTCAGTCTGATGAGGGGGCCACACCGATCGGTTCACCGGCTGGCTCTGAGTCCGCATCCGGCTTCGACTCCATATCAAGCACCAGTTCTGATGGTAGAACTGTCTCGTCTTCTGTTGCCACCAGTACGGATGATATCCACATACCTCCTAGTTCTGAGCCTCCAGCCGATCCTGCCAAGCCCAATAGGTGTTGTGTTTTTTGCAAGCACCAGATCTACAGGGATGCTCGTGTGCTAATGAGAAGGATAGGATGACTCGATTGGTCACCGAGGAGCACTGGGCACTCACAGGCAACTTTCATACCATGCCCGACATCAGTCGGCTCTTTCAGCAGCATACATGTGAGTGGATGGCCCGTAGCCCAGGGGCCTTCAGCGAGAATATAGTTAGGGAGTTTTATGCTTCCTACACAACCACCCTCCGAGGTTTGATTGACAGATGGGTCAAGCCCGTTGCCCAGGCTCCACTCATGGCTACACTAATGCATGGGTTTTCTATTGATATATTCGAGACCACCATCCGCAGGTTCCTCTACGGTCCGGGCCACACTGTTTCAATTTCAATTAACACGACCGAGTTCGACTATCGCTGGGACATTGTGCGGAGCAGGGAATTCTAGAGGAATGCAGATTAGAGGGAGACTATATTGTGTTGGTTGACCCGCCACCTTGCTACAGACGGAGAGCGCGCTGAGTGGGTCAGCGCCCCAAACTTGGGTATCAAGAAGGCCACCCTAACTTTTGTGGCCAATTTTTATAGTTGTTGATGTGGAACCAGGTGACTCATACGCAGGCAGACAATGTGCTTACACGGGACCGCGTAGTCATGATTGCAGATTTAGTTGCTGGGATGGAGATCGATTTTGGCCGCATGCTGATTGCAGAGATACACGAGAGGGCCTTCAAGGCCACCACCACCTTACCCTTCCCATGCCTCATTTTCCAATTGTGCAAGGATGATGGGGGTATCAGTTTGGCATTGTGACAAGCTGGTGCAGGCGACCAAGACTCTAAATATCGACCTGATTCGGGATGAGGCCAATATATTTGCACCTCGCAGAGAGCCACATATTGAGGTGCCACTACTGGGAGAAGACTTTGTTGCTGATGTGGAGAAGATGCAGGGTGACGAGCCTGCCACTACTGAGGATTCCCCGGTTCCCATTCGTCGGCATCCAGTCAGGCCCCTAGCTTCTCCAGAGCCACCCCCTCTTTAGGGTCTATTGTCGTGACCCTAGCTCGTGTCTAGAAATTGAAGGCCTAGATGGCTACCTTTCTTGAGCATGTGAGGCCATGGATGCAGCGTACGATAGCAGATTCTAAGGCTAGGATGGAGCAGCGGATGGAGCACATGATGGATGAGAAGGTCCAGGCAGTTCATAAGCGTCTGGATTCTTTTGAGTTGAGAGTACTAGAGATGCCGGCCACAAATATTGATGTGACCACCTTTCAGAAGGAGGTAGAGAGCCTTTGTGCCCTGAGTCTGCCCCCACGGCACCGGTTGATAATATGATGATGGATGCATTATTTAGAGATGAGATGTTACCGCCTGATTCTTCCCTTCATACTGGGAAGCACCCCCGCTCTAGTCGGACTTCTGATGACACTGAGGCTGGGAGAGTTCACAGAAGGGAGCGCCAGGAGCATGAGGCATCCCGAATGGCATCCATAGTTAATGAAGAGATGTGTCAGTTGCGGGCTAGGAAGGTAGGTGTTGGTGCCTCTAGCAGTGTGACCACTACTGATGGTGCGGCGATAGTTGATGTTAACACTACTGAGGGTGCTGAGGTGATAGATGTGGGCACTACTGACAGTGACCCAAGTGTTGATCCAGCGGGTTCTGGGAAACCAAACTCACCCGCTTATTGAGAGGTCTTCAGCGCTATGCGCCACAGTTTTGCTTCACCTGATCCTTTATTCTTTACTTTTTATGCATTGGGGACAAATGCACTCTATTTTCTTGGGGGTGGGGTACATGGATTTTGAGTGGTAGGGTGAAGCCTGAGTAACCCAACTCATAATCCTTTCTTGGGGTTTTCTTGCATGTGTTCTTTTTCCCCAACAGTCTGTTTTAATTCATGTTGAACCGGCATGTTTAGGAATGTATGTGTAGGAGTAAGTAGAAAAATGAAAGCATGATGGCATGAAAAGCATGAGAAAAATGATCTATGTCCAAAAATGTGTTGAATTATGCTAGATATGTAGTCTTGATGAGTTGAATGTGTTGGATCGCAATGTGACATGATAAGAACCTATTTGATCTCCTGACTTAAGCTAAAACTTGAACTGGGTAATCTGATAATCTGATAATGAAACAATGTGCCAAGAGTGTGTGAGAAAAGTTGAATGTTCAGACAGTTTGTGCCAATCTAGAACTTACCCCATTGGTCCTCCTAAGATGATCTAGGCTAGAAGTTGGGAGGTGATCATAGGCCTTTGTTCAAATTAGTCCACATAAGCCTAAAATGATCCAACCAAATGCAATCAATGTTCCCTTTTATCCAATTATTTGAGCCTAAAATAGATCATTTCTTTTGATTCACCTAACTCACCTTCCCTAAAATAATTATTTTGGGCTCGGTCCCTCCTTGGACATGTGCACCTTGACTTAGGCCAAAGGCCTAAGTTGAGGGTGGCTAATGCAAAAAGTGACCTAAATCATTTGCTCTGGTCTGACATTGGATAATATGCACCTCAACTAATTGAAAATCCATAAGTTGAGGGTGGCTACGAAAGAGGAAACTGAATGAAAAAAGGGTATGAAAAGAGTTTGGTGTAAAAGAGAGAAGAGGATGTGACTTTGTGTAAAAGAAGAAAAAAGATGGTAAATAAAAGTTCTGAAAAATAAAGAAGAATAAAGTGAAAGAAAAAAGTGAAAAATAAGAGCCTCAAAGTCAAAAAGTCACATCCATGTTGAAAAGAGTCAAAGGGAAAGAAAGTGAAATACAAGTATGTCGAAAATAGGTTGAGAAAAGAGGTAAAAAGTCAATGTAATGTCAAGGAGGGCAGAAAGTCACTAAAAAGTACCCAAATGTACCACACCTGACCCTAAGCCTATGTTACAAGCTAAGAAAGTCTTATAGTGATCTTAGCAAGTAGTTTGGAGAGTCTAAGTAGTGAAAATAAGGGCAAGCCTATGGTATTGAGCAATAACTGTACTTGAAACCACTTCTGAGCGTGAGTGTTGAATGAATCCTAAAACTCTAAATTCATATCTTTTGTGTGAAAAGGATTTCGTTTGAAGTGAGGGCACTAGTTACATTGTCGAAGAGTTGGTACCTTGGTGATTGGGAAAAAGTGTATATTGTGTGTCTGTTTGTCCATCTTTTTCATATCTAGATCCACATGAGTTAGCCTGTTGAGTCTAAGAAAAAATATTTGCACTAGAAAAGGGAGTCGGGATCGAAAGTCATGTGATTACTTGAGTTTAAATGTCTGCTTCTGCACAAGTGTCGTTTAGAGTTTTAGTGTGTCGCTTGAGGACAAACAACGAATTTAAGTTGAGGGTGTTGATATACCATGAATATATGGTATTTTTAATAATTTCACTTAAGAGTTGTGTGTGTCTAGGGACATTTTGTATTACAACTGATGTTTATTGTGTTATATTTGCAGGAAATAGGCTTGGACGAGGTCGAGAGAGATATAACTAAAATTCTGCAGAAGTGGCCACCCACGGAAGAGACCTACGGACCGCAGGTGTAGTCATGATCCGTCAGTGGGTAGGCGTGGACTGATCTTCAGGGAAGTCTAACTAAGTGTGGAACCACGGAAGCGAGTGACGGACCGTAGGTCAACCCACGAACCGTCCTGCACGTTCGTCGTTTGTAACTGGGAGTTGAAGTTCCAGTACCTCATGAAAAGTTCTAAGTGTGGAGCCACGGAAGAGGACCCACGGACCGTGGATCGACCCACGATCTGTACTGCACGTCCGTCGATTGCAATTGGAGTTGAAGGTTCCAAACTTCTAAAAAATTGTTTAAGTCTTGAGCTACGGAAGGGACCTACGGACTGTAGGTCACTCCATGGTCAGTATCATCGATTGAAGCTGTGACTAGAAAAGTTTATTTCCTTATTTTGTTTCCTTTTTGTGTAGGACATGTTTTTCTATATATAGGGCATGTAAACCTCTTTTTTGGGTGTTAGACATTATTGTATACTTTTAGTTCTTTGTATTTTCTTGGGAATTGACTTGCAAACTTTGGCAATTTGGTTTATAAGATTTTTGCTTTGAATTTCAACTGGCGATTACAGGTTTCTTCTACTCAATACGTAAGTTCATGAATTCTTCTTTTAACAATATGAATTGTGTTCTTTCATACATGAGTAGCTAAATCCACAACTAGGGTTGTGGGAACCATGAACAATTAACAATGTATGAATAATAGCTAAGTTGTCACCCCCGAGCCTACACCCTGAGTGGGACTGGCACTCAAGAACCATTGTTGGTCCCAAGCGAACCCTTGGTCTGGCTTACTTACTCAGCGGAGGACTTAATTCCACAAAGAAAAGTCTATGTAATAAACTGGAATGTTATAATGGAACATTCAACTTGGTCATTAAGGCAAACTCAAGTCTTAACATAAGATAATGACAATGAAAAGACTAAAGAACTAACATCTGACTGTCTATGAAGCCTCTAAAACAACTGAGAGGGATGTCGGGATAAACCCCACGACATCCTAATGAACTAATAAAATAACTTAAACCAATAGAAAGGAGTCCTTTGGAATGCAAGGAGGCTCACCAACTGACTCTGGAGTGCTCACTGGATCAACGATGTGCTGGATGTCGATCCTAGTTACATATGTCTGCATCATAATAAGATGCAGGCCAAATGGCATCAGTACATTCAATGTACGAGTATGCGAGGGGAATTCTAAAACAAGACATAAACTTGAAAGGAACTGAAGAACTTACCTGGCTCAACTCAACTCAACATAACTGATCTCATTTCAATATAAAGCAGTTTAAAACAAGTACAATATAAAGAAAAGTTGTTTAAAATATGATGTCAACTCATGTTTATGCAAAGATACATATAACTCTGAAACGTATTTAAAAATACACTAAACTGTGTATATAAGAATACAATTACTTCTGTGAGATTTTCTCTAACCGACAACCATCACTTAAGAGCTATTGTGATGATACAACATTTTGCCTCACGCTGCTAGGGCCGTCCTATACCTTGCCGAGGGTATAGAACCTGAACTACTAAGTGGATCCACTAGTCTATGCTAAAAAGCACTAAAGGAATCATCTAAAAAGTATGACCATTTTCTACCCATGATGGCTACATGGTTTATGGGGGTTGTGAGTTGTCTGAACTCTCCCCTATATCGGTGCTCAATACTACTCCCAAAATATGATAGTAGCTCTTATGTTTAAAAACGTACTTCTTTCAGTCATTTGAGATAATTGCTCAAAAACTTAGCTCAAAGTCTACCTTGGAAATCAAAGTTTCCCTTCTTGCTTAATTATGAAAGCGTTTACTCTTTATTGAAAACTAGCTCAAAGGCTCTTTGGAAATTAAGGTTTCCTTTCTTGTTTAAATGTGAAAACATTTTAAACTCTTTGGGAATACATAGTCCCCATATACTTCTTTGAAGACATTTGGAAATGACTTTTGGAAAACTCTAAGAACTTCTCTTGACTTGACTCTTACTTCTCTTGACTTTGATCTTAACTTTTCTTGAATTGGATTATGGATTCCAGGTTCATGATCTCATGTTTACGGATGATTTCATGATTTTTAGACGTACCTTAGAGTGTTGGAATCAACTAGAAAATATAGGTACGTTGCTAAGGAACTAGTACGGAAAGATGGGGAAGAAATAGGAAGAACTGGCGTCCCTGGCGCTCTGAGAGGCGCGGGGCGCCAGCCCTTGAAATTCAGAGAGTGACTTGGGGCTCTCTGGCTGTCACGGCTCCCCAGAGGTCAAAATGCAGAGGCCCCTTCTTGGGGCTCTGAGAGGGGCGACGCCCCAGGACCCTACCCAGGTGCTTCCCGACTTTTCATCTTCGTTTTTCATCTCTAAACCCTCTAATTTCACTTGGTTGTTTCCCCAAACACTTGGAATCGATTATATGTTCAGAGTATGAAAGATTTAACTTGAAATCACACCCAAAAACATGAATTGAACTCAAGAAACCTCAACAACACAAACCCACAAGAATTCAAACGAATTTCATCAAGAACTCATAGGATTTACTTACAAATCAAATAAACTTCGCTGAATTGAATCATGATTGGCGCGTGGGTGAATTAACCCAATGCTATGTGATCTCACATACCTCGTAGGGATCACCCCTTAACGAAATCCACAAGCGATTCTCCAAGAAACCGACGAATCTTGAACTTTCTTCTCCTTCCTCCTCTTTTCTCTTTTCTCCAAGCCCTAGGGTGAATTTTCAATAGACTAAACTGATCTAATTTTGATTATACCCCAAATAAACTCCTAAAATCGAATTAAGATAATTGGGAAAGGAAAAGACTAAAATACCCTTCCAAAATCCGGTTTAGACTTTCCTTAATTGAACAATCCAACTTCAAATGGGCATATCTCACTCATACGAACTCGTAATCATGCAAACTCAGCGGTGTTGGAAAGATTATTCCATGATCTTTCCTACGATATCTGGAAACACACCTAACTCATCCTGATATAGGATTTATGGTCATTTGAAGTTGACCAAAAACTCAACTTAACATACTTGACATATTTTCCAGATTTTTATATTCTTTCCAAAAATGACTATTTTCAATTCTTAACTTTTTCCTAGTTATTTCAATTTGCGAGAGTTACAGTAATTGGGTCAAGGTAGATAATTGCCGAACAATTTTTTTTATGGCTTTCTAACTAGTTGTGAGAAGAACAATTTTGTTGTCATGTTTGCTATATTTTCACTTGAATTATTTGAGGATAAATAATTGTCATCTTAATAAATTGAGCACACACAAAATGTTAATTTTCAATTTAAAAAAGATAAATCATCTACTTTTAATATCGAAAAGATGGTCAACAATGGTAAAATTGAATAAACCATCTACATTTACACATAAAAAGAATTGCAAGTTATAGTTTTAATATGTATGCAATTTTTTAAATTGCTCAAAATACAAATAATTAGAAAACCATACAAATATATATATATATATATACACACACACACTACCTTAAAAGCATGAACTCTCAAACTTAAATGTTAAATTACTATAATAACCCCAACTTAAAACAACCAATTTAATATATATTCTATTTTTATATTTATTTATATATTTACTCTATATTACATTAAAAGTTGACACCCTTTCAAATTGATGGGTAGTGACTTTTTCGAAGGATTGTGACTTTTCTATAGAGTTGTGACTTTTTCGATGAGTTATGACATTTCTGAACTGTTGTAATTTTTCTAAGAGTTGTGACTTATCTGATAAGGCACGACAAACACCTTTTATACTATCCTTTGTTGTCTATAAATAGAGGAGGTTTCTCACACTTTTATTCTACAAATTTTATATTTTTCTATTCTTCTTCTTTAAACAAGGAAGATTGCAAGAGTTGTTTAATTATGCAAATAAAATATTTTTTTGGTAAATTAGATAGATCAACAAAAAATGGTGCAACAAGGCAAATGAAATAATTCTTCAAACGAGAAGACTATCTTGACAATTAATACATACTCATTTTCATAGCAATAAATATACTTTTGCAGTAAATTCTACTTAACAAGAAGTACAATGATTTTCCGTTGCACAAACTACAACTTGATGTTCATGTAGTGAAAGTCTCAAATAATTGTAGAGAAATAATTTGATCTAAAACTTGTTTGAAGAGTCTAAACTAGATTTAATAAGTACTCCTTTGTTTCTAATTTATTTGTTGTACTTTTATTTTTATTCAATTTAATATAGAATGTTATTTTTTCTTGGGGGTGAGGGCGCATCTTTAAGACCACAAAGTTAAAAGACATTTTTATATATTCTACATATGATCCTTCAATTAAAAGTCTTCTTTATTTTTTAAAATTTCATATCAAATTAAAATTAGACAAATTTATATCTATATTTTTTTTGTCTATACTACCTTAAAAGAAAGAGCTACCTAACTTAAATGTTAAATTATTATAATAATCCCAACTTAAAACACCAAATTTAGTATATCTTCTATATTTTATATTGTATTATATTTATTTATTTATATTATATTAAATTAAAGGCAGACACCTTTTCACATTAAAGGGTTGTGACATTTCCAAAGTGTTGTACCTTTTCCGATGAGTTGTGACCTTTTTGAAGGGTTGTGCCTTTACCGAAGGGTTGCGACTTTACCAAAGAGCTATGACTTTTCTGATGAGTTGTGACCTTTTAGAAGGGTTGTTAGTATTCTAAAGGGTTGTGACTTTTTTTTGATACGGCACTATAAACAGTTTTTCAGACACTACCCTTTGTTGGCTAAAAAAAGAGGGGATTCCTCAAATTTTTGAACTACAAGTTTTACAAGTTTTTCATTGTTCTTCTAAAAACATCCAATTTAGTATATCTTCTATTATTTTACAGTATATTTATTTATTTATATTATATTATATTATATTAAAAGAATACACCATTACACATTGAATGATTACGATATTTTCAAAGCGTTGTAACTTTTTTGATGAGTTGTGACTTTTATGTAAGGTTATGACTTGTATGATAAGAAATAACATGCACATGCACATGCTCATACTACACTTTTTAAACTATAAATTGAGGGGCTTCCTCACATTTTTAAACTATAATTTTTTATGTTTTCTATTCTTCTCTTCTTGAAAACTCAAGTTTGATTTAAACACGTGGACAATTTCATAGTTCAGTGAAATTAGAACACTCCCTAACAAGAATATTAAATTAATCTAATTCTTCAACTAAAATCATCCAATTTAGTATATCTTTTATATTTTATATCAATATTTATTAATACTTTATTATAAAAGTAAGAACACCAACAATACAATAATAACCAAGTAATGCAATATGAGGAAGGGAGGAGAAAGTATATTTAAGAGGTGTAACTAAGAGATTTTAAGAGTGATTAACTTATAGTAGTAATCATAAGAACGTTTGAATCATCTATTCACAGGGACTTGTATTTTATCATTCATTTTATAATTATCTACTCAATATTTTTATTTAATAATATTCGTACATGGTTTGATATTCACGTGCGATAAAACTACTGTGTATATATATATATAAATACATTCAATTAAGATCGAAAACGTCATGTAGTGATATATTTGCCTTTTTAATTAGTAAATGTTAAATAACTCACATTTTAAATTTGTATTGATTTTTATTGGATTTATTTATTAGTAACAAACAACTCTCTCTCTAAATAATTTGTAAGCTAATTTATTTAAATAAAGTTACTAGTACAAATATAAAACATAAAATCAAGAAAATAATTAAAATTATTTGAGGGATATCTTTATCTTTACAAAGACTTATCCCATGAAATTATATCCTATGTATTACTAATACCTCCAAATGGAAGGTATTAGTAATACATCATATAATACCATGTAGGATGTATAACTAATCCATGGATTAGTTATACATAGACTCAAATTCCTACCAAACATAGTACTAAATAATACCATACATAATACATGAATTATTTCTTCTAATGCATCCTACCAAACGACCCTTAAGGATCAACATAAACTAAGGATTATTGACTAAATGCTAAGCTATTAACCCAAAAATTGCAAAAAAAAAATATAATATATGGATCATGCAAATCTTAAGCCTTATCCCAAAGTCTACCTAACAATCAATACTACTCAATATATATATATATATATAGTCACAATCTAACTAAGCCAAGTCTAAAGAAAATAAAAGGCTACCTACCTCAGGGCTGAAACAACACCCAAACCTCTACTAATGTGTTTTTCCTTTCCGAAGAGCCTCGGAACTTTGACACACTATCAAGAATAGAAAGTACAAGTCAGTACGGAACTAATGATACCCATATTGATATTACAAAATTTGAACCAAAAATCCAGTAAATAATCAACCCTCAGATAATGATAACGAATTGGAAAACTAACTAAGTCGTTAAATTCTCCTCAAGGTGAGGATCACAAGCCCAAAATTTGCGCGAAGATGAGTGTAACACCTCGGTATTTGAAAGAGCTAAAAATAGAAAGAACAAAATTTGAAATAGCAAAATCTAAAATTTTGCAAGTTAAGCTTAAGATATGAGTTTTGGGTCAACTTCAAATGGCCATAACTTTCAGTACATGATGAGTTAGATGGGCCATAAGAGATCAAATGAAAGGTCTTGGAATCATATTTCCAACGCCACCGAGTTTGCTAATTTTTGAGCTCGTATGAGGGAGATATGACTGTTTGAAATCAGGTTGTCTAGTTAAGGAAAGTTACCCAAATCTAAGAGGGATATTTTGGTCTTTTCCTTACCCAATCAACTTAAAACGAAATTTGGTAATATCTAGGGGTCTAAACTAAATTGGTTCAGTTTTATAAATCCAATTTTACGCTAGGGTTTTGAGAGACGTTCAAGAAAAGGAGAAGAGGAGAAAAAGGTCAAGCGTTCGTCAAGTTCTTGTGGATTTTGTTGAGGATTTCGCCAAGGGTTGATCCCTAAGAGATATGAGAGTTCACATAGCATTGGGTTCATTCACCTACGCGCCAATCATGATTAATTCCATGTAATTTCGTTCTTGAAAGAAAAATATTTGAGTTCTTGATGTGTTTTGTTGAAGTTTCCTTCATAATCTTGATTGTTGAGGTTTGGAGAAGTTATAGAGATAATCGTATGAGTTTGAAGATTGTTTTTGAGTAGATTCTTGTATACTATTGTTGGGTATTTGAATCTAAGTGATTGGGGAAGAAACCATTCGATTATAGGTGAATTAGGATCGAAAAACGAGTAAGAAAATTCGTCAAGTTTTCTGGGAAAAGTGGTGGGGCGCCACGCCACTCAGTGCGCCCCACATTAGGTTTTGTAGTTATGGCTCTGGGGCGCCGAGTCACTTAGTGCACCCCAACCCAGGTTTTGTAGTTCAGGGTCTGGCGCCCTACGCCACTAAGTACACCAGGGTCGCTAGGTCCTCTACCCTTTCCCACTTCTTTCTGTTAGAGTTCCCTCAAATCATACCTATGTTTTCTAGTTTATTTCTACACTCAAAGATACGTCTAAACATCGAGAGATAATCCATACCATGAGACCATAACCCTTGAGTCCATAATTCAAATTCAAGGAAGAGCTAAGAGTCAAGTATAGAGAGTTCTTAGAGTCTTTTAAAAAGTCTTTTAAAATTGTTTTAAAATTGTTTTAAACTTGTTTTAAGACTTTAGCATTGAGTTTGAGAGAGAATAGAGCCGAGTTCAATTCTTCAAAATGATATATGGGAACCAAGTATTCCCAAATAGTAAATGTTTTCACATTTAAGATGTGAGAAAACACTGATTTCCAAAAGAGTTTTCATGAGCTAAGTACCGTCTCTTTTAAGAGATAGATTTTTGAGTAATAATCTCAAACCACAGAGAAAGTCGTGTTTTTAAAAATATGAGCTAGTTACATTTTGGGAGTAGTATTGAGCACCGATATGGGGACGAGTTCAGATAACTCAAAGTCTTCATAAACCACGTAGCCAACGTGGGTAGAAAGGGTCATACTTTTTAAATTATTTATTAATGCTTTTAGCATATACTAGTGGATCCACATAGTTGAGTAGTTCTATACCCCGACAAAGTATAGGACAGTTCTGGCAGCGTGGATGAGACGTTGTATCATCACATAGCTCATAGTAATGGTTGTCGGTTAGAGAATCTCCCACAGAGTTATTTTGTATCTTTATATATACAAATGGAGTTTACATCATATTTTCTAATACATTCAGTGGTTATCTATTGCTTAAATATTTTCTTCACACTACATCTTTATTACTGCTTTATGTTGAAATGAGTTCAGTAGAGTTGAGACGAGGTAAGTGTTTCTTTCAGTTCCAGTTCAAGCTTATGTCTTGTTTTAGATTTCCCCTCACATGCTCATACATTCCATGTACTGATGCCTTTTGGCCTGCATCTTTTATGATGAAGATATAGGTAACCAGGATCAGCATCCAGCGCTTCGTTGATCCAGTTGAGCTTCAAAGTGTTGGTGAGCCTCCTTGGTTCCGGAGGATCCCTTTATCATTGATTTTGTCATTTCAGTTTGTTAGGATGATCCGGGCTCTTGTCCCGACATCCCTCATAGTATTAGAGGTTTCATAGATAGCTAGAAATTATTAGTTCATGAGTCTTTTCATTTTCAATTGTTCATGTTGAGACTTGAGTTGCTATTTTGTCTAGTTGGATGTTTATTTCTAAAAACATTTCAAGTTATATATTGGGATGGTTTAGTTATGATTGTATTTCAGTACATCTTATTATTGAGTAAGTCTTCCATTGAGAGTTAAGCCAGGCCAAGGGTTCGCTTGAGGAAAGAAATGGTTCTCGAGTGCCGGCTTAGTCCAGGGTGTAGGATCGGGGTGTGACAAACTTGGTATCGTATCACAGAGTTCAAGAGTCCTAGGATGTCTATGAAGTCGTGTATGTAGAGTCCTAGTTATCAGTGTGAAGCGCGCCACACCTATAATTAGGAGGCTGCAACATTCAGGAATTATGTCACTTATTTCATACTCTATTTGTACGATAGAGTTCAACTCTACAAAGTTTCTTTCTAATTCGTGCTTATACATATCTTTCAGATCATCCCTCCATGAAGAGTTGTCGGAGGTAGTCCTGCTAGGAGGAATGTCGAGGAACAAGGGATACGTAATGCACCAGAAGTGCAACCCTAATGAGAGGTCACTAATACTGAATTCCGTGAAGCTATCCGGATGTTGAGCCAAGTTGTGACCAACCAAGTTGGACAACAAAGAGATAATTGACAGGAAGTGGCTGATACTTCTAGGATCCGTGAGTTATTAAGGATGAATACTCCAAAC
The DNA here is from genome assembly GCA_029582725.1 of Solanum chiquidenum. Classification (NCBI taxonomy): domain Eukaryota; kingdom Viridiplantae; phylum Streptophyta; class Magnoliopsida; order Solanales; family Solanaceae; genus Solanum; species Solanum chiquidenum. The sequence goes on along the minus strand of JAJOOS010080373.1, from coordinate 2,896 downwards.
TTCACTGGTTCAAGTGTCACTGAGGATCCAGAAAATTTTGTAGAGGAATTGCAGAAAGTATTTGAGGTTATGCATGTTGCTGATGCTAAGCGAGTGGAACTAGTTGCATATCAACTAAAGAGTGTTGCTAGAATCTGGTTTCACCAATGGAAGAAATGTAGAGTTGAGGGTGCACCGATTGTGAACTGTCTTGTGTTCAAGAGTGTCTTAATGGGGCATTTCTTTCCCTGGGAGCTAAGAGAGGCAAAGGTAAGAGGATTCCTCACTCTTAAGCAGGAATCTATGAGTGTACATGAGTACAGCCTTAAGTTCACCCAACTTTCCTGTTATACTCCGGAGAGGGTTGCTGACATAAGGAGCAGGACGAGTCTATTTATTGCAAGGTTGTCTTATCTGTCAAGTAAGGAGGACAAGACAGCTATGCTAATAGGGGACATGGACATAGCAAGACTTATGATCCATGTGCAATAGCTTGAGAAAGATAAGTTAAGGGATAGAGAAAAGTTTTGGAACAAGAAAGCTAAGACAGGGAATGAGTCCGGACAGCAGAAGAGTAATGCCAACCGGTCATCTTTCTAACATAAGCAAAAGGGACAAGCTCCATTATCTACTAGTGCACCTGCACCAAGGAGCAGATGTGACTTCAACAATCAGAATTCACAAAATTTCAGAGCTAAACATACATAGACTCAAGGTAGTGTGGCACAAGGAGGTAATTGAGCTCTTGCATGTGCTAAGTGTGGTAGGAACCACCTAGGAGCGTGTTGGGATGGCTCCACTGGTTGTTTCAAGTGTGGTCAAGAGGGTCACTTCATGAAAGAGTGCCCTAAGAACTGACAGGGCAGCGGAAATAGGGGCAATAGAGCCCAATCTTCTTCAGTTGTTCCACTAGACAGAGATGCACCTAAAGGAGCTACTTCAGGGACCGACGAAAGGGCAAACCATCTATACGGTATTACCAATCACCAAGAGCAAAAGAATTCTCCAGATGTTGCTATGAACTTTAATATCCTTCATGAGCAACTTCTTGAGCCCTTCAGTGTTTCTACACCTATTGGTGAGTCTGTTCTAGCTGAGAGAGTTCATTGTGATTGTACCATTTCCGTCAATCATAAGAGCTCCATGACTGACTTAGTCGAGTTGAACATGGTAGATTTTGATGTCATTCTAGGTATGGACTGGCCTCATGCCTGTTATGCCTTAGTCGATTGTAGAACTTGAGTTGTTAAGTTCCAATTTCCTAATGAGCCAGTTATAGAGTGGAAGATTAGTTCAGCAGTTCCTAAGGGTCATTTTATTTCGTACCTTAAGGCGAGAAAGTTAGTTTCCAAGGGATGTGTCTATCACTTAGTCCGAGTTAATGACTCTAGTGCTGAGATACCTTCTATTCAGTCAGTTCTAGTAGTAAAAGAGTTTCCATAAGTCTTTCCAGATGATCTTCCTGGAGTGCCTCCTGAGAGAGAAATAGACTTCGGTATAGACGTTCTTCCTAATACTCGTCCTATCTCTATTACTCCATATATAATGGCACCAGCAGAGTTGAATGAGCTAAAGGAGCAGTTGAAAGATCTCATTGAGAAAGGTTTTATTCGACCAAGTGTCTCGCCTTGGGGCGCTCCAGTTTTATTTGTGAGGAAGAAGGATGGTTCTCTTAGAATGTGCCTAGATTACCGCCAATTGAACAAGGTTACTATCAAGAATAAGTATCCACTTCCGAGAATTGATGATTTTTTTTATCAACTTCAGGGTGCCCTTGTTTTTCAAAGATAGACCTCAGATAAAGCTATCATCAGTTGAGAGTAAGAGAAAGTGATATCCCTAAGACAGCATTCAGGACCTGTTATGGTCATTATAAGTTTTTGATCATGTCGTTTGGTTTGACTAATGCTCCTACAACGTTCATGGACCTTATGAACACAGTATTCAAGTCTTATTTAGATATGTTTGTTATCGTGTTCATTGATGCCATTTTAATCTATTCGAGTAATAAGGAGGATCAAGTGAGTCATCTCACATTAGTTCTCCAAACTCTAAAGGATAGAGAGTTGTATGCTAAATTCTCTAAGTGTGAGTTTTGGCTTGAGTCTATGGCATTCTTAGGTTACATTATTTTCGGTGATGGAATTCTAGTTGACACTCAAAAAATAGAGGCAGTGCAGAATTGGCCTAGACCCACATCTCCAACAGATATTAGGAGTTTTTTGGGGTTGGCAGGATGTTATAGAAGGTTCGTCGAGGGGTTCACATATATTTCATCCCCTTTGACTAAGCTGACTCAGAAAACAGTGAAGTTTCAATAGTCTGAAGCTTGTGAGAAAAGCTTTTAGGAATTGAAAAATATGTTGACTACTGCCCTAGTATTGACCTTACCAGAAGGTACACAAGGTTTTGTGGTATTGTGATGCGTCCAGAGTTGGACTGGGTTGTGTATTGATACAGAATGTCAAGTTTATAGCTTATGCTTCCAGACATCTTAAAGTTCACGAAAAGAATTACCCAACCCATGATCTAGAGTTGGTTGCGGTAGTGTTCGCTTTGAAGATATGGTGTCACTATCTTTATGGTGTTCATGTGGATGTGTTCCCCGATCACAATAGTCTTCAATATATATTCTGTCAGAAAGAGGTTAATCTCAGACAGATGAGGTGGTTAGAGTTACTGATACGCTCAAATTACACTTCCCTAAAGAAGCGTAAGCGATCGTTATCAAGTAAAGAACCCAACTTGTAAGTTGAGGTCGATCCCACAAGGAAAATGGTTTAGACTTTACTTTAACCCACGATTATATCCAATTAGTCAAAGTATTTCCAAGAAAACAACAATTAATTAAAAGGGGGGGTTTTGTGAATCAATTATGAAAATTCAATAAGTAATCAAAATTTAGTAGTCAATGTTG